>WNHD01007831.1:0-15907 GCA_011057455.1 Ganaspis sp. Gsp50
AGTCTTATTACGAATACTACCAGTAATTAAAAAAATTTTAGCACTCGCACTAGTACTAATAGGGTTTTAAAAACTTTGTAGCAGTGATAATAGTATAGTAGGGAATAAAAAAAATTGTTAGCATAAGTAGTAGCAGTAATAGAACTCTAGAAAACAAATTAGCATTGGTAGTAGGAGGAATAGGGCATTTAAAAAATTTTTTAGCACTGGCATTGGTTGTAGTAGGACTTTAAAATTTTTTTTAGAATTGTCAGAAGTAGTAATACAAATTAAAAAAATTTTTAGCACTGATAGTAGAAGTAGGACTTAAGAATTTTTTCTTTTATTATCGGCAGTAGTAGTAACAGGACTCTAAAAATTTTTTAACACTGTCAATAGTTGTAGTTGGACTTTAAACTTTTACTCTAGGTTAGCACTGATAGTACTCTAGTAGGATTTATAGGATTTAAGAAAATTTTTTTTAGCATTGGTAGCAGTACTATTAGGAATCTAAAAAAATTTGTAACACTGGTAATAGTTTATAAGTTATAAGAATTTATCAATCTGGTAACTGGTAATAGTTATTGTAGCACTTTCAAAATTTTTCTTGCATTGGTATTAGTATTGATAGGTCTGTAAAAAAAATTTAGCACTGATAGTACTAGTAGGACTTACGAAAAAATTTTTTTAGCATTGGTAGTAGTAGTATTAGGACTCTAAAAATATTTTAGCACTAGTAATTGTGGAAGTAGGGCTTCAAAAACATTTTTAGCAATGGTGATGGTAGTAGTATTAGGACTCTAAAAATTTTTTAGCACTGGTAATAGTTGTAGTAGGGCTTTAAAACTTTGTTTAGCATTGGTTGTAGTAGCAATACAGCTTCAAAAAATTTTGTAGCACTGATAATAGTAGTAGGGCTTGAGAAAATTCTTTTTAGCATTGGTAGTAACATTAATAGAGCTTTTAAATTTTTTTAGCGCTGGCGATACTAATAGAACTTAAAAAAAATTTTAGCTTTAGTAGTAATAGTATTAGGACTCTAAAATTGCTTTTAACACTGGTAATAGTTGTAGTAGGACTTACTAAATTTTTTTAGCATTGGGATTAGTAGTACTAGGACTATTGTAGCACTGATAATTATGGAAGTAGGGCTATAAAGGATACTTTAGCAATGGTAAAAGTAGTATTAGGACTCTAAAAATTTTTCTAGCTCCGTTAATAGTAGTTGTTGGACTTCAAACAATTTTTTAGCATTAGTAGTAGTAGCTATATTTCTTTGAAAAATTTTTTTAGCACTGATAGTAGTAGTAATACTTAAGAAAAAGAATTTTTTAGCATTGGAGGTACTAGTAGTAGTAGTAATATGTCTCTAAAAGTTTTTTTAGCTCTGGTAGTACTAGTAGGACTTCAAAAAAAAATTAGCATTGGCATCAGTAGTACTAGGACTCTAAAAATATTTTAGCACTAGTAATTGTGGAAGTAGAGCTATAAAGATTTTTTCTAGCTCCGTTAATAGTGGTTGTAGGACTTTCAAAATTTTTTTAGCATTAGTAGTGGTAGCAATATTGCTTTAAAAAAATTTGCAGCACTGATAATAATAGTAGGGCTTGAAAAACAATTTGTTTAGGATTGGTAGTAACATCAATAGAGCTTTAAAAAATTTTTTAACACTGATAGTAGTAGTAATATACTTAAGAAAATAAATTTTTTAGCATTGTCAGTATTAGTAGTAGTAGTAATATGGCTCTAAATTTTTTTTAGCACTGATAGTACTAGTAGGACCTCAGAAAACTTTTTTAGCATTGGTATAGTAGTAGTAATACAGTTTTAGGAATTTTTTAGCACTGACAGTACTAGTAGGAATTAAGTATTCTTTTCAACATTGGTAGCAGTACTATTAGGACTCTAAAAATTTTTTAACACTAGTAATAATTGTACTAGGAGTTTAAAATTTTTTTTAGCATTAGTAGTACTAGTTATACAACTTTGAAAAAGTTGTTACTACTGATAGTAGTAGTAGGACTTGAGAGAATCTTCTTAGCATTGCTACTATAGTATACTAATTATTAGTATACTAATAATAATACAGCTTTAAACAATTTTTTAGCACTGACAGTAGTAGGGCTTGAAAAAAAATTTGTTTAGCATTGATAGTAAAATTAATAGAGCTTCAAAAAATTTTTTCAGCACTGATGATACTAATAGGACTTAAGAAATTTTTTTTTAGCAATGGTAGTAATTTAATTAATTGGTAGTAATATTAGGACTCTAGAAATTTTTTTAACTCTGGTATTAGTTGTAGCAGGACTTTCAAAGTTTTTTAGCATTGGTATTAGTATTGCTAGGTCTGTAAAAAAATTTTAGCACTCTTTGTAGTAATAATACAAATTTCCAAAATATTTAAGTAGCAATTGTAGCACCAGGACCGTACAAAAAAAGTGTTAGTATTAATATTAGAATTGTTTATTTAAAAAATTATATAAAATATAACTTTAAAAAAAATTTTCACTCATAGTACATATTGGCAAAAAAAATGGCATCAACTGCAAAAGAACAGCAGCAATAGTTGCTACTTTCCTCACTCAAGAGCGGAATTTTTGTCATCATTTTTCTGTGTATTGTGATTCTATTTTTAAATAATAAACTTGGAGTATTTTGCCACATGCAAGAAAAATGAAAAACGTAGTTGGTTTTGGAGTTTCATGTTTCGTCTGGAAGTATTCGAGGCCTCTGTGGTCTGGAGACATTATCCAGCTACAAATAGAAGTGAGGTTTCCTGAGAAGGGCGAACGTGGTCTTATATATGAAACGTATAGGCGACTATATAAAATCGACTCTTAAAACTGAAAGCGTCCAAACGGTACTGGAAACTAGCGTGCCATATGGGCAGCAAAACGATCGAGATGTCGGTCTCAGTATGGATACCATATGCTTGGCAGAACCTAAACTGAAAACCAAAAGGAAGTGTGGACATAGTCTGTATTTTGTAGTCGCAGAATAGCTCCACTCAGATCCTTAAAAATCCTGACCTTCAGGAGGTCAAAGCTCCAATTAGATGCTATATACTTTCAGTCGCCACAAAAAAAAATCCCCAAGGTCAACATTTTTTCCCCTTGCCAAAACTCTTCTCGCCAAAGAATCCCTAAAATTTTTCTTCGCAATTTTTTTTTTATTCTTTCTACAATTTATTTTTTTGTTTTAATTTCTTTTGTTTGTTCTTTCTACAATTTTTATTGCAAATTTTTTTTAAATTTCTTTCTACAATTTCCTTTTCACAATTTTTTTTTACTCTTTCAAAAGTTCTTTACATGTTTGCAATTTTTTTTACAGTTCTTTTTTCAGAATTTGTTGAAAGAGCCATTTCGATGATCAACTCTGGGTTTTAATCGAAAAGGTTTTGGTTGCGCAATCGGACTGATTATTTAAAAATAATATTCAATGAAAAATAATTCCGGGAAGCTTTAAGTGTCACTTGCCAGGGTCACGAACGACCGTTTTAAAAGCGAGGACATCAGAAAAGTGCGTCGATAAGATTGATACGCATGTTCCTGAAAGATGCGGGTGCCACCGGCATGTTTGCTGAATAATAATGGACTTGCTGAGACAAACTTGAAAAGTACACCACATTTTTTTACAAAAATCTCAATTAAGCCTGTGCAAATAAATTGCTGCGAAAAAAAATTTCAAACCAGGTGAATTAGTGGATTCTAAAAATTAACAAGACTGTAATTAACATTCAACGTTTTTTTTCGGTGCGTATTTTTACAAATTTAATCGTCTTCTTTTTGCTTTAAAAAATCAGAAAAAAATGTTAGGAAAGAAATTTTAGAAAATGTCAACAAAGATTTTTTAGAAAAAAAAATGCTAGCAAAGAATGTTTAAAAAAATGTTACGGAAGAATTTTTAGAAAAACGTTATCAAAGAATGTTTAAAAAAAATGTTATCCAAGAATGTTTAGGAAAAAGAAGTTTCGGCGTGCCTTTAAAAAATTAGTCTGACGAACAGTTTAGCCGAGGATTCATTTTCTCTGTCTAAAGGCTTGTCTTCGCGTTGCGATAAGCGAACAGCAGTCCAGGGAGGAATTTATTGAATTAATTTGCCGCGTCGACGCATCTCGTAAACTTCGTAGATGACCTCACTTTGTAATTGTCGTAAATTACTGAATGGTCTCGGCCCTTGCGACGCGAGAAAGTTCTTCGCCGTTTTCGCATTGTCGTTCGATCAAATTATACCTTCTTTCTTATCTTGGCCATTTGCAAACAAAAACTAAAATGTCGCCCCAAAAAGATTAATAAAAAACAATAAAAAAGTAATCTTCATTTTGTTTCGTCTTAAAGGAAGCTAAACTCTTTCAATACTAGAAATATGCTTTTTCAAACATTGTTAAGTAATTTAAAACATGCCAAAAGATTTTTTAAAAACATTAAAGAAGAAAGAAGTTTGTACGTTTTTTATTTTAGTTTTATAAAATTGAATATTAATTGAATGTTAATTGAAAATCTAAAATACTTGGTTATGAAGCATTTCATAACCAAACAAAAGATAGTTTTTTTTTGGTTTTATTAAATTTACTTGATTTATTGATGCACGAATTTTATTTTAAAAAAGACGATAAAGTTTCTTGCGCGTAAATTGAGAATAAGGGATAAAATGATTACGATTTGTCTTTAAAAGGTCAAGTACAACTTGACAATGCTCTGAAACTGCTGCACTAAAAAAACAAAATGTGAGGTTAACTGGATATCGAAGCGCGAAATATTCTATCTGCGCGACTACGCCACAAGATAGCGCTACTGTCGTTTTGCGCATGTGTCTTTTTAATTTCCTTTTTTCAAATTTAACCCAAAATGAGTTATAACAGAAAAATGATTTACAATAATTCTAGAGTTTATAAAACAACGTTGAATAAATGCAAATAAATAATAAATAACATTACAACAAATATTTACAAAAATAAAAAAATAAAAAACTTAAAAATGTTAAAAATAAAAGATTTAAAAGTCTCCGAAATAAAAAATGAAAAAATTGTCAATAAAAATTAAAAAATTGTCAATAAAAATGAAAAAATATAAAAAATAAAAAAAATAAAAAGGGAAATAAAGAAAAATGAAAGCGAGAGTAAAAGCGAAGAATTAATAATTGAAAAAATAAAAGTAAACACGAAGTGTATATTTTAAAAAGAATCCCTTTAAAGGGCGTCCTTTTAAAAATCAAGGGGAGATGATAGCAACGTCTTTTTTCCCACGATAGGATGTTAAAACCTGCGAATTGGACGGGGCATCCCGAATTTAATTTTCCTCGATCCAGGTACGAATCTTAGGGATCCCGTGTATCATGCGTGCGGGAATTTTGACAATGGGACGAGCAACAATGGGGTTCTGCGCTTACAAAAAGTATATCCTCTTCCCTCCTAAAGACCTAAGGGGCATATTCCATCTCCACAGGATAGACATGTAAGAAACTACCAAAGTTCCTTCTTGCCAACATTTCTCAGGGACGTCCACATTAAATTCAACGGCTTTCCACGACCTGCAAAAAAATCACATTTTTTGTCACTTTTTCAGTTGGGGCCCCTTTCCCTAAATTCACATCATTACACGCCGATTAATATTATTTTCTGTCATCAAACAAAAGGCACATCTAGGCCGCTTTGTTGCATACATTGCAATCATCTAGTCCAACTATTCTGTAATTTTATTCTTTTATACTTGTCGCTTCTTTTTATTTTTTTTTATTTTTTCTTCTTTTCTTCTTTTTTTTCTTTTCTTCTTTTCTTCTTTTCCCTTTTCTCGCTTTTCTTCTTTTTTTTCTTATTTTTATTTTTCTTTTTTTTTCTTATTTTCATTTTTTTTTATTTTTTTATTTTTCTTTTTTCCTTATTTTTCTTTTTTAAAATTTTGTTATGTCGTGTGCTGCATTTTTTTTATAATTTGTCATATTTTTCTCTAGTTTATATTTAAAAAACTTACGAGTTTTCATTTTTTCTGTTGCAGAATCTTCGCTTTGGAGGGAAAGGATTAACACCGAAATTCTCACGAGAAAAAAATTGAGATTTGTATTTATTATGAAAATTATAGAGTCTGTATTTTATTTTACAAAAAAAAATTCTGAGGAAAGACAATTTCAGGCATAGTACTATTTTCTAACAGGCGATAAAAATTTTTCTTATGGCTCAAAACGATTTTTTTGCATCAAAAAAATTTCTGGAACAAATAAATGTTAAGTAAATTTTTTTGAGCTATGCTACTGATACTATTTTTTTCGTACTTTATAAAAAATGTTTTTGATAGTCCCAAGATATTTTTGTGTGAAAACATTTTCTTGGACAATAAAAAAAATTTTAAGGGGTGCTAGTGCTATTATCTCTTTATAGTAATTTATTAAAAAAATTTTGTAGTCCAAGACAACTTTTTGGTGTCAAAAACTTTTTTTGGATCATAAATATTTTGTTAAAAGAACAAAAAAATTTTTTACAATCTATTTTGATTTTTTTTCTTTGTAAAAAATATTGACTCAAATTGTACATAGAAGTGACAGAGCTAAATGTTATATAGGTATATATATATTTTTTGTAACAGTATTTCAAGTCTTCCGTAAAGTGATAGAAAAGTACAATTGAATTTTTAATGCACGTGTAACAATTTGTTTTTCTTTGATGCAGTAGACTCTCAATAATGGTCTAACCTACTATCGAGATTCTACTGCACTCTAATTTTTTTATTTCCATAGTTTTTGAGACTTTACTGCCTCAAAAACAAACTTTATTTTCTTCTTTTTTCTTTCTTTTCCTTTTCTTTCTTTTAGGTTTTTTCTTTTCTTTTAGTTTCTCTTGTTTCTTTTTTGTCTTTTCTTTGTTTTTCTTTTTATTTTCTTTCTGTTTCTTTCTTTTTCTTTCTGTTTCTTTCTTTTTCTTTCCTTTTATTTTATTTTTATTTTTATTTTACTTATTTATTTTTCTTTCTTTTTCTTTTTTTCTTTCTGTTTTTTTTAAAAAAATAAAATTATCATTCTGTAATAAAATTCAATGATCCTTTTCTAAAACTTGGAAGAAGCATATTTCGAAACCGCCCTACAATCGATAGTGATAGAAAAAGAAAACTTTGAGCGAATCCAAAGTGTCTTTGAGGTGCCTTCGAACGTTCAAAAATAACACTTTCGCTAGTGCCTTTTTCAAAATAGTTCCTAGGACCAATTTTAATATTCACACAGTAGAAATGGTCTATTTTACTACGTGAAAATTGTTCCTACTTTTTATTATAACGAGAAGAACAACAATAATTATTATTATAAAAATAATTGTAATAATATAATAATAATAATTACGAAATATTGCAATTTATTATTATAATATTATATTTTTATAATAACAATATTAATAATAATGATAATTACAATGGTAATGATAGTTATAATAATTATAATGCTAATTATAATTATATTATATAATTGTAATAATAGTAATAATAGTAATTGTAATGTAATAATAATGATAATAATAATAAAGGGACAAACTGTTTCTAAACTAGTCCAACTTTTTTTGGTGGTCTATTTTCAAAATGACTAAAAGAGCAAAAAAGGGCATTATTCCCTAGAGATATAAATTTATTCTAGAAAAATGTTTACAAAAGTCAATTTTCTGGAAAAGAGAAAATTAATATAAGCTAGACTGTATGATATTATTTTAGAAAAACTTATTTATATTATTAAAATGGAACATTCGCATTTTATTGCTTAAAGCAAAAAATGCACTTTGGAATATTTTGTAGTTCCTATTTCTATTTTTTAATTTTAAAAAATTTGAATCTTTGACTATTTTTGCATTTAAATTTTGTTAATTTACATAAATCAGAATATTTCATTTTACAATAATTAAAATTTGTTATTTCGACATTAAATATAATTTTTTAACGTACGAAAACTAGACTTTTTGAATCAACAAAAATTGGATTTTTTGCATCAACAAAAATTAGAAATTTTGAATTAACAATTATTTATACTCAAAAACAAAAGTTTTTGATTTAATAATAATAAACAATTTTTACATATTTACAAAAAGGATTTCGAATTGTCAAGATTTAAATTTTGAAAAATTATTCTAAAAAAATTGTAAAGAAAATTTTGGCCAAGTTTCTAAAACTGTTTTGCGAAAAAAAAGGAAACAAAATCGAAACGCCAATTAAAAACAATCGCCAAAAATTTTTCATAAACGTTGACACTCAATTGTCATTGTTTTTGAAAAAGCAATATAATGCCAGAAAAATTATTGTAAATATATTTATAACTTTTACTACTCAAGATTTGTCTTCGAATTGAATTTAACGTTTTATATTCTCTACGACGTGTTTTTTTGTAAAATTGTATAAAAAGTAATTTTATAAAATTTTAAAACTATAAAATTTTGTAAAATTAACAACTATTGTAAATTTTTGTGTGTGTGCAAGAGGCAGTTGTAGAAAAAATCAAGTTTTTATTGTTAAATCATTTTTACGATAATTTCTTCATTCTTAATTGACTCATGAAAGTGATACTATAGTGTAATTTAAAAAAATAAATTTAAATACAAATTTACATAAAATAAAAATTTTGTAAAATGACTCAAATTTTAGGAAATTGTCGTTAAAATGAAAATGAAATTTTTGCTCCTACGGGCTAGTATACGAGAAGATAATAAATTTAAAAAAGAAGTGATTGTTGCTGCCTTAATTTATAAACGACGATTTTTTATTCATTCTTTGACTGACGTGAATAAAAATTAAGCATTCTCTTGTAAATAAACGTGCCTTAATTATAATCAGATCATTTTTTGATTGTAAGAAAGTATTTTTTGTACTTCATATTTTTTATGGAATATTTAATTAAATGCATTTTGCTATTTATAACTTAAACATGATGTTTTATTTCCCCCTTCCACTATTTGGTACACATTTTTTTATTCCATAAATAAATACAATTTTTCATAAAATTACTTTTACAAAATCACTACAAAATAACCACAAAATTAAATTACTATTAATTATTAGTTTACTAATTTACATTACTACAAAATAACTACAAAATTAAATTACTATTAATTATTAGTTTACTAATTTATTTTTCAATATAAAAGTCTTATTGCGAAGTAACAACATGGAAATATTTCTTGCAGCTGCTTAAAAATTTTTCTTATCATTATCGAAAAATAATTTTAAATTTGCAAAATTTCAACATCACTAAAGTATAAATTTGAATTTACGTACAATTATGTATTTATAAAATTATAATCTTCTATGAATAATTTTAAAAACTCTTTAGCAATTGATAAGACACTTTTTCGCAGTTTTTTTAACAAAACAAAAAATTTTGAAGACAATAGAATTTTTAATATTATGAAAAGCTTGTGAACAGTCAAAAAAATTTTATAAACAAAAAAAAACATTCCGATACTATCTAAAAAAAATTTACTTCATAAAAAAAATTGTAAGCTCATTTTGTTTGAAAAAAAGTAAGGACTATGAAATGTTTTTTTATCAGTTGTTAAACAAAAAAGGACCCCTTTTTTATTGAAATATAGTCGACAGATCGTGCAGGGGGTTGGAAAGGAATCGAGGGGTGGTGAGACGTAAAAGGGATGAGTGGCTAACAAAAATTAGAACCGGAAATGATCACTAGTAACGTCCGCCGGAAATGACGTAGTTGCGTCCATTCACCCCCTTATAAAACGGAAGTAAGCACCCCCTTACACGAACACGAGTTAACCCTAAAAAAAAAGAAACACTCGACCCCGACAGACGTGGCCAATTTAATAAATTACTAAATTATCGATAGACAGGTACTTTGCTTATAGTATTAATTATGGGCCTCTTTCTAAAAACACACAATTTCTTCAGTTTTTACTTTTTTCTTTTAATAAAAATTTTAATAGTTTTGATTATTCTGTGTTTCTTCTGAAAAAAGAATCGAATTAAACAAAAGTTCAGTTAAAGCTTAAAAGATAATAGTTGATATTTGATAAAAAATTTCTTTAAATAAGAATTTAACAAGGAAAAGTTTTGATAAAAGCTGTCTTTGAAATTGAAATCCGGAAGTTCTTACAAATATCATTAAAATTATACAATTGTTATTTATTTTGAATTAACACATTCCAATTGTTCATTTTTAGAATTATTGAAAGTGATAAGGTTACGATTTTTTTACCGACCGTTAGTAAAATAGAAATTTGATTTACCGACTGTTGATGAAACGGGTATTTACTTTACCAGTTGAGTAAAAAAACGTTCTTTACCCTCTTTTGTTAGAATTAAAAATTGTTTTGTTTATTATCCGATAAAGTACTTGCTTTTATTCACTTCCTGTGAATTAGAAGCTTGTTTTGACGACTATTGTTAAATCGGGTTCTGTTTTACCGACTTTCGGATGATTAGAATTCAGTTCCACCGACTATTGGTTAATTAGGATCCTGTTTTACTGACTAAATGTTGAAAGTTCTAGTTTAGTGACAAAACAGACTATTTTACCGACTATTAGATAATTAGGATTCTAGTTCACCGACTATTGAGTGATTAGGATACTGTTTTATCGACTACTAGTCGAATAAAGATCTAATTTAGTGACTAAAAGATTGTTTTACCGACTATTGTATGATTATACTGTTTTACCGACCATTGGAGGATTAGAATTCTGTTTTACTGACTACAAGATGAATATTGATCTAAAATAAAATGACTATAAAAATGTGATAAAATAGACTATTTTACCGACTATTGGATAACTAGGATTCTGTTTTACCGACTACAAGTTGAATAAAGATCTAGTTTAGTGACTATAAGACTGTTTTCTCGACTATTGCATGATTTTACTGTTGTACCGACTACTGGGTGATTAGGATTCTGTTTTACCGACTAAGAGTTGAATAAAGATTTTGTTTTGTGACTATAAATTGAACAGGGACCTGTTTTGCCGAATATAGTTAAAGAATTCTATTACCTATTATAAATTAAAATTGATTTTTGATCAAATAATCAAATACGGAAAAATTTTTTAACAAAAATTAAATTGAATAAGGACTTATTTAATCGAACGTAAGTTGAATAAAAATCTGTTTTACCGACTGTTAGTTAAATAAAGAATTTAATTAAAAGAAATAAGCGAATTCAACGATTAGAAGAATTTAATTATTCACTATATTAGTAAAGTAATGATATATTTAATAGTTTTATGGGTACAAATCTGGAAACTACCTGACAATCATGAATTTCTACTTTACCATAATAATTCTTGTATTACCCATTGTCGGTAAAATGGAAATTTCTTTTGTCCACATTTTTAAAAATAGGGATCTGCATACCATTTACCACTTGTGATAGAATCATAATCTACTTTACCATCTAGAATTGTTTTCACGAAGAAAATGTTAATATTATCGAAAATTCTTAGTTGGATAGATTTCCGTGAGTTATAGAATAAATTGTGTAATAAAATAAATTGTATTCTTAATTTGTAACTTAATTTTTATTCTTTAATTTTTGGAACATAAATTGAAAGAATTTAAAATTCATTAAGCCAATTACAAAAAATATAGTAGTGCTAACAGGAATAATTTTACGTTGAACTCTTGAAACAGGAAATTGTATGATTATTCTTGAAAAATGAATTATGTGTTTTAAAGACAGTGATACAAGTTCCGTTAAGAGAGATTGCATTGTTAGCGTATTAATAAAATTCAAATGAAATGTAATGTGGCATTATGCCCTGCTTGCAACTATAATTAATTTTTATTTTTTTCCCCACTTCACTCATTCATTCATTTAAAAATCAATCAAGGAAAAGTACTCCATGCTAGTCATCATTTTGTTTATTACATTAAAAAGCAATGACTTTCAACAAATTGTAAACATTTTATATAAATACTAATTTCGATACAATGTTAATTGTACTTAAAATAAACTTTCGCCACCTTGGTGACGCAGTTTGTCTTAAAATTTGTATATGTAAACATTGGAGTTCATAATTATTTTATTTACAAATACTCGTTTTTATTTTGTGCTATTTAATTTGTATTTTTAATTTTTTTTATTTTCTATTTTTTGTTTATATTTTTTTTAGTTTTTACTTGTTTGTTTTTACTTTTTTATTTTTACTGTTTCGTATTTACTTTTTCGTATTTACATTTTCGTATATTTACTGTTTAATTTTCATTTATTTTTAATTACATTTTTTTTATTTTGCATCTGAATTTTAATTTTGGGGCAAAATTTACAAAATAAAATGGGTCACCTGTAGCAAAGAATTAAATGCAGAATTCAATTATAATACTAAACCAGAAATTGATCATTCTGAATTTTTAAGACATAAATAGAATTAAGGCCTAAGTTACTCAGGCGTCCCATTTTTAGAGGAGGGGGGGAGCGCCAATTCTAGCCTTCTCGTAGAATAAACATTCTCACAGATGTTTTATTATAATTTTTATATTTTTATTATAATTTTATTATAATTTTTTTTATATTACTATTATTATTATAATTTTTATTATTATTATTATTATTATTTTATTATTATTATAATTTTCAATAACCGAAAGGGAATGTAATACTTATAATTAGGAAAATAAACCAAAATATTTTCCTCTTGGCTTAGAATTATAATTCATAGTAAATAATACCTTTCAACTTATCTCTATTGTTTTCAAGATAAAAATCAAAAGTATTCAACTGATAACTAACTCATCTGCAATATTTTGGATCAATGCTCCAGTTCATAAAATAATCTAAACAACTTAAGAAATTGAATTTTATTTAACCAGAAAAAAATGTAAAAATTGTAGATAATTATTTTTTAATTTGATTAACATTTATTAAAAATTAAATTAATTATTCAAAAAAAATTTTCATTTATTCTTTATATTAATTACTTTTTATTATACTTATTTATTTATAATAATTTTTTTATACTCTTTTTTATTATTATTATTATCATCATCATCATCATCATTAACAATTATTGCATATACAGAGTAAATTCTTTTTAAAAAAACAATTAGAAAAATGTAGAAACATCTTTTTTTAAATAAACGTTGATGAAATAATTTTAAAGATGTGTCTGGCTTAATGAGAACTTTAATCATTAAATGACTCAGTGAAATAAGGTAATTTTTGTATTTTTGTCGATTTTCTTGGACTGGCGGATTTGCGATGCAAAATATCGAGGGAGGTAAGGTCACTGCATAAATAAAATAAAATGGAATATTTTTTTAATGCGGTCGCATAAAAGAGTAGTAATTGAATTGAATCGATGATTTCACGATTAGCGTCAAAAGTGGGGGAGGGTGAAAAAAGGGGGAGGAAATCGGACAAAGAAGGGGAAGCACCCAAAAGTTACATAAATGTCAGCAAAAATTCCACTATTACAAGTTTTTCTTCAGACATTGTACAACGCAAATCAAGTGAAAATTTCTTCCGTAATTAATTAATTTTTTTTCAATCATGGAGGCGGTGCCGATGTCAAATTCTTACACCTCATCACCGTATTTTTATCCCTTAGTTTCTGTAATTACGGTTTTAATAGCAGTTTATTATTATATGGAAACTTCGCGAATTGTAAAATTTGGCAAAAAACTACCTGGTATAAAATTTTATTTTCATTTAACAACTATGAATTAATTTTTTCAATTTTATAAATCGAGGAAAACATTTTTCACAAAAATTTATATCTATTTCCATTATTCGCTTTATATATTTCCTCAATTTTTGTTTCAATTTTTTTGTTTCAATTTTTTTGTTTCATAATATTTAAAGAAAAAAATGTTTTTATAACTACATTAATATTTGTTATTATTTTTTTAAGTCTAAAATTGTATTTTTATTTTATTTTTTATTTATTCTTTTTTATCTTCATTTTTTTTGTATAACTGTTTTTATCATTTGATGAATATTTTCACTAGAATTTTTTATTTATTTATTTATTTATTATGAATGTATGAAATCATTCTGAATTTTTGTTTTAAAAATTGTTTAATGTTAAATTGTGTTTTTTATATTTTTTTGAAAATTCTTCTTTTTGGAATTTTTAAGGCCCCCCGACAGTACCATTTTTTGGAAATGCATTATTAGCGGTAAATGTAAAGCCTAAAGATGTTTTGCAAAAGGTTCTTGAGTACGACTATTATGGAAATGTAGTTCGAGCATTTTTGGGGCCTAAACTTGTTGTGTTCCTTGCGGATCCTCGAGATATTGAAATCATCCTTAGTAGTCCTGTTCACATTGATAAATCCCCAGAATACAGGTAATTTGTTTGATTAAAAAATCTAATTTCCATTTCCAACTAGAAATAATTTTCGAAAGAATTTCAGAAACTATTTAGAAATAATTATAGAAAGAATTTCAGAAGCTATTTAGAAATAATTATAGAAAGAATATTACATGCACATAATTCCAAACAGAATTGAGAAATAATTGAGAAAAAATTTCAGAAATAATTTTAAATTATTTCCAGAAATAATTCTAGAAACAGTTTAGAAAATATTCTAGAAAGAGTATAGAAATAGTTTGGAAATAATTCCGGAAATAATTTACAGAATTTATACAGGAAAAAATGTAGTAACAATTTAGAAATAATTGAGAAATAAATCCAGAAACCATTGAAAAATAATTCCAGAAATAATTATAGAAATAGCTCAGAAATAATTCTATAAATGGCTTAGAAATAATTCAAGAAATAAAACCAGAAAGAATTCTAGACAGAATTAAAACAAAATATAAATATTTTCAGAGAGAACAATTAGAAATAATTCCAGAAATATGGTTAAGAAATAACCCCAGAAATAATTGAAAAATAATTCCAGAAATAATTCAAAAAATAATTGAGAAATAATTCCAGAAATAGTTAAAAAATAATCCCAAAAATAATTGAAAAATAACTCCAGAAATAATTGAAAAATAACTCCAGAAATAATTCAGAAATAATTCAATAAATAATTGAGAAATAGAAATAAATAAACAGAAATAGTTTAGAAATAATTTAGATGAAATTCCAAATAGAAATAAATAAACAGAAATAGTTTAGAAATAATTTAGATGAAATTCCAGAAATAATTATAGAAATAGATTCGAAATAATTCCAGAAAGAGTACAGAAATAATTCCAGAGAGAATTCTGGAAAAAATTTAGAAAAAATAGAAATATTTTCAGAACAAAATGAGAAATTATCCCCAAAAAAATTGAGAAATAATTACAAAAAGTAATTAAAAAATAATGTCAGTGTTAATTGTGAAATAATTACAAGAATAATTCCATTTTAAATTCAGAAATAATTCCAGAAATAATTATAGAAATAGTTTAGAAATAAATCCAGAAAGAGTATAGAAATAATTCTAGAAAGTATCTGGCAAATAATTCAGAAAAAATAGTAATATTTTTAGAAAAAAATGAGAAATAAGTCTAGAAAAAAATGTTTTAAATGATTTAAAAATTTTAAACTAATTGTCGAATACTTCTAAAATAATTTTACAATAAAATAATAAAAAACTATTTTTAAGATTTTTCAAGCCCTGGTTGGGAAATGGTCTCCTGGTCAGTACCGGGGAAAAATGGAGGACTCATAGAAAAATTATTGCCCCCGCATTTCATATGAATGTGCTCCGATCATTTGTCCCCTTTTTCTTCGAAAATAGTCGAGATCTTGTCATGCGACTGAAAAAAGAAATTGGAAAGGAATTCGACTGTCATGATTACATGTCAAGTATTACGGTCGACATTTTGTTGGAAACTGCCATGGGAATGAGGGGAGAAAACAAGGAAAAGAGTGGCTTCGATTATGCAATGGCAGTCATGAAGTGAGTCAAATAAAAAAAATCAATTTAATAACGTAATTTAATAATCAAAAAAAAATTTTAACACCACAAATTAAATTTTTCTCGGGCATCAAACAATTTTCATCTTATTAAAAAAATTGTTTA
>WNHD01007834.1:0-19096 GCA_011057455.1 Ganaspis sp. Gsp50
GTCAATGAAGAAATATTGGGACTAATAAAAATTTTTTGTAAGATAGCTTTTTTGTAAACGAGCTTTTTGCACAAAGTACCCGGTTTTGCCCCACCTTCCGCTATTCACACGGAAAAAGATAAGATCACAGTCCTTAGCAAAGCTAATTATGCTCAAATTATAGAATACTTTTACTCGTTATGTCGCACTCTGAATATCCACTCAATATTACAAAAATATCACCTTAATATTATTAAAATATCATGAAGGTCTATACCGATGAAGCGGACATTTTCATTTTCCTTAGATATCGCAAGAATATTCCCAGTACATATCAAGTGATATTTAGGTGGTATACCGTGCTACTTGCGTATATTCTACGGATCTTCACTGAAAAATTGATATTGAAATTTCCAGAATATTATATTCTTAATAAAATATTCTTAAAAATATTCTTAGCTAAATAAGAAATATTCTTAGAGAGATAAGAAATATTCTTACTTTAAGAATATGTTCTTACAAAGCACACCATATCTGATAAAAATAGTAAATTTTTTCCCCGACGCGTCATAGTGAAATCGTTTTGTGTTGTGGTTTTCGCTTTATTTTAACTACAACACGATGTTGAGGTAATAAATAATGTGATTTTGTAATTATTATAAATGAACAGAAGTGAAAGTATTATCAAGTTTAACGGTGATTCACAAAATAATGGATAAACTGTCAAACATAACCCAAAATGGTTATCCGAGTCGAAATCTAGATACTCTTTTAAACCTCTTATATCTCTCAACTTCGAGAGCCAAGGAGAATCTAAAGAGAGTTTGTTATAATGTAATTTAGATGCTCCTTAGATCCTCTGACCCTACAGTTATTTTCATTTTTTCAGGATCCGAACATCTAAATAGGTTTTGATATAGGATGAGCCTCCTGTATACTCGCTACGACTATTTTAACTGCGTAATAATAAATTTCACAAGATTGCAAAGGGTTTTAAATATGTTTATTAAATACATTCCACTACTATTTTAAAATGTCAAATAGATAATGCAGTATCGAATTATATCGAAAAATACACTGTTTTGAAAAAAATCTAATAATTTTGTTATAAGTATATTTAAAAAAAGCTTTGTATGCTCATGTTTAGAACTGGAATTTTCGATAATTTCAATTATCGATATTGCCTAGGAATTCTTATTTATTATTTTAACAATGATATTTTTAAGATACTACGTAAGACTAACGTACAATTAATAAACTAAAATATTCACACTTGTGGGGATTCGATGCACGCAATATCACGCAAACTTGTTCACAAATTTGACGCACTAAGCACTGAGCCACGTAAACATATGAAACATTTTTATTTTTTGAAGATATAAACACAAGCAAAGAATCTAAATAGAACTTAAATGGAATTACCGAGACCAAAAGATAGTCCAGTCAATCTATACCAAAAAAGGCTGTTTTCGGCCAAAATTAGAGCATGATCGGGACCCGGATTTTTCAATAAAGTTTTATGCGTAGATGATTTAAACAAGCAAATTTGCCTGGAACAATTTTTAAATGAAGCACTTAAGAGAACTAAATGAGGACGTTTGAGCCAAAAGAGAACTTATTCAGTTTCATAGAGGACTTAAAGAAACTGTTAATTTCGACTCGGGTATGGGTAATATTTAGATTTTTCTAATCATTCTTCTCGTTTATTTATCTTGTTTTTTAACAATGTGAGTAAATGACTTCTTTTTAAAAAAGTTCATATTCAGTATTATGTATAAACAGATTTATTGTCAATATCAAGGAACGCATTCATTTATTAAGAATATTGTATTCTTACGTAAATAAGAATATTATTCTAACTTTAAGCATATGTCCCACTTAAGTTTAGAATATATTCTTGGCGCCTATTTAAGTGGCAAATATTCTTAAAATTAGAATACAATTTTTTTAGTGATCATAATTGTTCGTACGTTTATTTCTCACAAATAATTTTACTCTATTTTAGGCATATATTATCATTCTTTTCGTGTAAACCTGCGTAGACTTTCGAGTAGGACAACATTTTTTTAAGATTTCAAATACGTTTTTATTATTAATTTGTAACTTCTCAAAGAAATATGAAAAAGTTAATGAATTATTAAACTTTTACTAAAGAACTGGTATCTTCTTACCACTATTACATGAGTATACATGCAATTTTTTTTAATCTGCTAGAGAGTTTTTCAGACTTAGATGTGCGCGCTGAAAATTTGCGCAATGCTTGAAGCTTGAAACCACTAGAAATATTCTTTCTTTTGCCTGATTTGACCTTAGGTAGACAGACAGACCAACAGACGGTAGAAAGTTAAAAGTTTTCTTAGAGTGAAACTTCCACGGAGTATAATATTGACCCTATCAGGCATTACAGTACTTTTTTTTCTTCAAAATAGGTGAAAAGGTGACAAATAAACATAAAATACAACAAATATATATGCATTTGGCTGGTTGCACTTCAAATTATACAGGCTGGCCAACTTCCTGAAATATGTTGTTCCTTATAAAAAGCAAGGAAACACGTATATTTTTTTATTTTGCAAAAAATATTTTTGTTGCAGAGTTGCGAGGATTTGTAAGATTTGATATAAGAGCAGTTCTTTGAGTGAAATAGCTGAATTTTTTTTTCAAAACGCTATATTTTTCTAAAAAACAATATTCTTTCATTTTCTTTTTTTATTTTACTTGCGTTTTACATACTCACTTTATGACCTTTTTAAAATTTGAAAATTCTGAAAAATTAAAAAAATGGCGGACATTTTTCGAAAAATTAAACAACTCGATTTTTTCAAAAACATAACTTTTTATTTCTCTGAGAAAATGTTTGTGAATAGGTGGTACTAAAACGAATGATTTTCAATAGATTTGATAAAACACAGCCAAAATCGCAAAAAATATTTTTCTTAAAATATCAATGTTCGGTATTATATGGTTGATTTAATGCTCACGCAAAAAAAAGTTTCATTTCATTTAAAGAAATAACTATCTTTGACTTAAATCGTTTATTCAAATTTCATTTTTCTTTTATTTAAATAAATTTTCTTTGTTTTAAACATATTTATGCCTTTAATTGAAAAAATATTACTTTGACCGTATATATTCAGTTCAATATTCAGAACTGAACTTTCATGATTTTATCCTACAATATTCACCACTTTTTACAGAACTCTGTTCTGTACATGTTTTTATCCTCTGCTCCGCAACAGTTCTGTAAAATTCATGGAAATAATTTTTTCAGTGTATTTATGCCTGCTTTTATGGTCATATTTAGGGTCGCATTTACAACCACTTGAGTTCAGTGAATCATTCATCGTCTTATTTAAGGTCAATCTTGGAGTCATATTTCTATCCCTATTTATGGTCACATTTGGGGTCATATTTGGGATCATAATTATGGTCATATTTAAATTTTTGTTAATATAATTCATAGTAATTATATTAACAAAAATTTTAATTTCAGGAAGATCTGTAAGCTCTTTCTGTAGAGTGAGATCTCCTTAATATATTACTCCGTGGAAATGCCAGATGACATGAGCAAATGATTATTAATAGTGGAATGATGAATGAAAAAGGCATTTTTAATACAATGTTTTGTAATATATGGGTATGCAAAAAACTAAAATATTAGAAAAGGCAGTATTGCGATAAGGTTCTTAAGATTTCGCGGACGCGTATTAAACAGGTTAAGAAAGTTTAAAACTCATAAATAAATAATGAATCAATTTTAATATTTCGTTAATAAGGTGTGATAATATATTAAGTGATCTTTTGTATGCGATAAAATAAATTCAGATATCAATTATTATTTATGTCGCATTCATGAATCATCAGCTCTGGAATTTTTACTAAATTATACTTTCCATGTAATTATTCATATTAGATCCGTATAATTACTACTTATTAGAATGTGAGAAGTACGCATTGTGTAGACTGAAGAAACTCGTGATAATAGTTTTAAAAATAAAAAAATAAAAAAATGTTGAAGGGAGGCTAAGAACAAGAAATGAAGAATAAAAATCATTGCTGTAAAATAAAGCGAGAAAGGCGTTGAAAAGAGTACTCAAGCTATGCGAAAAGGCTCATGGAGTAACCGATATCCTTGCTCGGCTTTGTTCGCACTGAAGAAATGAAATACGCCTATGCACCGCTTAATCTAAAAAGGGCATCAGAGAACGAGATTTGAAATCAGAATATTAGTGTCAATCGACTATAGAATTCCCGAGTGACATTTATGTACTTATACAAGTGCATATAATTATAATAGTCTGAAATAAGAAAGTTTTTCTTCCCTCAATAATAATTAACTACTTTATTTTCTAAATTCCTTGTAGTACATTTTTCTTATTTTTTTAGTTACACGTAGAAAATGAATTTGTTAATATTTATAACTAACAGATTTAGTTCGTTGTTACAACAAATTTTCTTTTACTTAAACGATTAAAATTTTAATGTCAGAACGAATCAATTAGCTTTTTATTTAGATAAACTGAATGGTTGAGATAATAAAACGAATTTCTGACAGCAAACACCAGGTGTATTAGTTCTACAAATTAACAATCTTTTAGGTAGTACAAAAATTAAAATTTTTTCCTTCTTATTTTTCACTTTTATTGAAGAAAAACTAAGCCATGAGTACTTTATACACAGTTGAAAATTTTATGTCCCAGGAGGTCCACTCAAAATTTGTGTTAATGTAACACATTTTTTATGTTAAATTAACCTAATCTTTGTGTTTGATAACATAAAGATTGTGTTAATTTAACACAAAATTTTCAACAGTGTACATACATTCGAGCAAAACAGGACGAAAAATATTCATTAATAGGTATTTATATATAAGAGCCTTGAGAAAAATCGCACTAATCTCATTATACACGAAAATGTAAAAAATACTTTGAAAACAATTAGAATTTGATTGCATTTACACATTTGAGGAAATATTGTTTTACTCTACGATGAGTGGAAATTCACATTTCAAGAAATTAAATCTTGAATATGAGATTATTCAAATAATATGCATTATGAGAAACTTTAGATGTCGTTTTTACATTTTTAATAATCAAAGATTTTACAATTAACTATTTTTATAAATATACTCTCTAAATCTGAATTAGTTAAATATAACTATAGTTCGATAGTAAAAAGTCAGTCACTGATTCAATTAGTCAAATACATCTAATTATTAGAAAAAAATAACTGATTTATTAGTTAAATATGACTAATTCATTAGTCAAAAAATAACTAATTAAATTAGTAAAAAATAACTGATTCAATTAGTTGTTTTGAATAATAAATTAGTCATATTTGACTGATGAATTAGTTATTTTTCACTAATAATTAGTTATACATGATGAATTGAATGAGTGATTGACTTTTTCTATTGAATTAGTTACTCTCTAAATCTGAATTAGTAGTTTTTCTACTCTTAAAGAGTGCGGATTTGTTTACATATTGAAATAGTAAGAAATTTGACTATTAATTAGTAGAAAACAACTAATTTATAGTAGAAAATTATTAATTTTAAATAGTAAATTATTTTACTTACTTTTTCAATTTAGTCATTTTCTACCATAAATTAGTAGTTTTCTACTAATTAATATAGTCAAATTTCTTACTATTTTAATGGGTAAATGAATCCGCACAATGAATAGTTAGAAAAATCCAAGATTTATGTTTTAAAACATAAAAAACGATTATAAATCGTTAATTGTAAAATCTTTGATTATTAAAAATGTTCAGAAACATCTAAAAATAGCTTTGAGTTTTCAATATTTGTATTTTATAAAATTGAAATCAAATTTAAATTCACCTATATTGTCGATATGAGTTTTTCCATTTTTCTCTCACGTGAATTCTATAACTTATATTAAATTTCAATTTTATCGAAAATTTTCCAAAAAATAATTCGTTTGTTTATTTAGAATTAAATTTTACTTTACGTAATAATCAAAACAAGTATATTAAAAATTCGTTTTTGAAAATACAAAAATTAGAATTAAAAAAAAGTCTGACGGATTTTCTTTTTTTTTAAAAAAAAGAAATGATCAGGAAGATACTCCGAACAAGATTCAACAAGAAAATTTGGAGGGTGCAACTTGAGGGTTAAAACATTTTCCAGTTACCCGTGCATTCTGTCAAATATATGTATATTCTATTTGTCCAAATCAAATTAATACATAAATTAATTTGCACATAAACAAAGTTACTGTTAAACATCCACGAAAACTAAGTGACCAATAACAGGAACCATAGGTGACCAGAAACCGGAAAAAAATAATAATTTTAAAATTTCATAACAAACAATTTTCTTTTGCGAGTATCTTGAAATTTATTTTTGGATTATCAAATATGGTTCAAGTACTAAACAAAAACTATGGTTTTATTTTTAATTATTTTCAAAAACTAATTTTTAAGACGTTTGAAAATTTTGTACAAGAACTTTTTTTAGTAACTTTGTGATATGACTCAAGTATAAGTAAGAAGCAGTGCAAGTATTTGTTTCATTTTAGGACGAAATACTAGTTGCGGTGGAAGCACAAGAATTTAATACTTATAACAAAATTTTTTTTAAATATTATCTTAGAAAAAAATCGGTAGCCAATAACCGGAGCCGGCCAAAAACCGGCGACACTCCCCTACTTAGTGTAGAGTACTCTGCTTCATTTTGTGCCTCGATGAAAATAAGGTCAAGAAGTTAGTTAATAATAATTGAGAAGTAAGTAGCATTTCTATTCATTGCTTTGTATAGGGCTAAAAAATGTCAATACGTTCACGATTCTTATTTTTGTAGTATTATTCTTTTGAATAAAAGGTATTTTCGCATTTTGGTGGAAATTTCCCAGGCTATCTCTAATAAAGATTTTCAAGTGGAAATATTACTAAATTGAAGATTAGATTCAGTGAAGTGTTTATCAATTTTGTTACATAAAAACTACACTCAATTCAATGACAAGTGTTCAGAGTGCAGTCAAAAGAAGAGAAAATTAATCTTAAAGATTCAAAAATAAATTAAAGCTAAGGACCAAAGATTATTATGCATTGGTCATATCCCCGCATGCATATGCGGGGAGATCTCCACCAATAAAAGTTAAGACAAAAATCGCTTTTTTTAAGCTTTTACAATCCTATAAAAGAACTATGGCCAACTTCCCAAGACTTACCTTGTTTCACTGAGAAGAGAGAAACCTTCATCTGAGGAAATGATAAAACTCCAAAGAATTTGCGAAATAAGTAAATTTTTAATTAATGTAATATTTATTATTCAAAATTTGAGTTTTCCGATTTTTGTGATTTAAATTTCCTCAGTTGACGGCATCTCTCTTTTCAGTGAAAATTAATGTCAAAAGTCTTTCCGTGTAGTAAAAGTAAAAGAAGCCATTGTCATATGAGATATTTTTAAGACTTTGAACTTCGGAGATTGGATTCTTGATTTTTATGATTTCAAGGACACGAAATAGAGCCCTAACACGTGGATTGTTGAAAGAGGTTAGCCGATAGTATGCAGACGTATAGTATTTTGTGAGAGTTGGTCGAAGGTGGATCTTGCCACTACCACCTGTGATATAGTGTTTTACCTCACCGGTGAAGATCGCAGTATCCGGTTACCAGTAAGCGAGGTATCTGATGCCAACGGTGTTTTCCAAAGACTACCTTACGTAGAAAGGTTACTTCAACCATGGGGGTGTATCGAATGTCCTCCCATGCGGTCTTGTCTGCCTGTCCAACAACCCCTCGCTTGTTTCACGGTTAATTAAGCTGCTGACAATCTGACCACGAGACGGTTAGCGACCAGAGACCCGCGATCTCAAACAACTCCTAAACAGAAGGAATTTCTTCGAGCATGAATTAAGACACCAGAGGAACTTCGCTTAACTTACTCAAATCTCTTCCTCGGTTGCTTGAAAGACAAGATAATGGGCCTGTCTATTAGAAGCGGAGATAGAGCATAAGATCTGGGGATATCATTTTCTAAAATCTTTTATAGAGCCTCAAGGCAAAGGAACTGAAATTTCAAGTTCCTATTATTGATTGAAACTAAAAGCATGTGTATTGATATTCCAGGAAAGTTCAATGTTCCTCGTGATATGATTTATTTAAAGATACTTAAAAGTCACACTGAACACCTTTATTTTCTACATGGTCGATTTTCATCAAGGAAACATTTTTCAGAAACTTTCGTCTGAGACTTGTTCAGTTTTTATAACTGAGTTTTGACTTACACCCACGAATTTCTTTCTCCAGAGGATTTTTCTTTTGAATACCAAAAGAATTTACAGTATTGCTTTCTTTTTATTAAAAATAAATTTTTTCAATGGTGACTTTTAAAAATAAAATGGTCAATTTGAATTTGTAAAGTTTCTTTTAAAAGTTGTTTTTATTGAATTTTTGCTGAAAATTGTAAGAAAACGATAAACAAGTATAAAGTAAAAATAATCAGTGGAAGTAAAGTCTCGAGATCATAAAAGAAAGTGTCTGCTTTTGATATTAAACATTCAGAAGATGCATATAGTTATAGCAAGATATGCTGACTGGTATTATTACAATATAATATAACAAACGATCTTAGAATGATTAAGCACATAATCCAGGCGTCTCAACTCAGCTTGTACGCGTCGATTGCCTTTAACCTATCCCGGCGCGCGTGATTGTTTTATAATTAAGCCGTTACTGGACAAAGGATCTCAGTGATTAATTGTTTTCAAATTGAAAACCTATTAAGAGACCGTCTTCATTTCAAGCGATCTTCTCGTGTAGAGTAAGACGTCAAGGATACTGTGAAACAACTGATAACGATCTTTTCATCAATTCTTTTTTAGCAAAGATCCGTACCTTTTTATTCCAATTTAGTCTTCGACGAGATTAAAAGAAAGCAAAACCGATAAATAGTCAGCAATAACAGGTTTTTCATAGCAAAGTTATAAATTGAATTGAATGAATTTTGCTTCTCTGAGTGGTGCCAGGTTTAACGGAGCAAATAGATGCCCCGCATAGCGAAAGGGTGCCGACTGAAAGGCAAACAGTTTAGCTGGAAACAATTGACTGCAGATTGGAGAGGGTCGAGAAGAGGAGACATCTGACAATAGATGCACGCGTCGCTGCTATGAGCGCCAAGTTACATCTGTCGGACGATGAAAATAGATTTCAAGAAGAGCGTAGTGAGCGAATAGGTCTTGTAAAAGATGAAAGGAGATAAAACGCGAGAAAAGAAGACGATGTGGAATAGAATTGAGAATAATAGTCGATTTTCGTAAAAAAAGACATTAAATTTCAAAGGACACATGAGACACACGCACTAAGTTGCAATTTCTGTAAAGATAAATATTTTAATTAAATTCATACATTTCAGTATTTTTTACCAGAGTGATGAAAATAAACTTTTCATATGAAACAAAAGTTTTTTATTGATTCTACTTACTTGCCAAGAAGTTTGATAGTAGGATTCCTTTTAACCTCGGGGTGCTTAGTGGCGAAGACAAATGACACTTGAATCGACAGTAGCACTCGAGTGTGTTTTGTATTCTTTCCTTTTATCTTTTGATACCATTCATATCTCTTTTGCACTTTCGAGTATAGAAGAAAAGAAAGTTGCTTTGTCGATTGTATACAGAGGCAGAGGCAAAATAAAAACAGCTCCTTATAATGTCTCACTCAAATCATCATAGATTTACAATAAAGAATTATAGACATCAAAAATACACATGAAATTTCGTGGATAACGGAAAATTTTGTTTGTGTATCTTTATTGAAAGTTAAGTAATTCTTGGAAAATTAATTAATTGTGATGTTTCTAAAGTATCACGAGGAATATTTGGTAAAATATAATGTGACTCAGCGTTTCTAGATTAACGCGCTATATAACATGTTATAATATAGGCCTCGCGTGTCAATTGACCACGGCATATGAGGTTACAAAGTCTTGTACATATATATATGAAACCATCTTTTATACAGAAAGATAATTCTTGTAAAAATTTCTGTGCTTTTATAATTCTGCAATCATTCAGTTTTGTCGCGTTATCTTGCAATTTTTCTCATCTTCCATAATAATTATCATGTAATATTTTTAAGTACTCTTTCCAGGTGCTTTCTCGCTTATAATACGGCACGGTTTAATGTACATAATCTATTCTTCAAGTCATATTTCAGAGGGAATTCGTTTGGTACTTAGGTTCGACAATTTTTCCATCAATCATTTTCTTTTAGATACAATAATACTGGAAAAACTTTTCTATAAAATAAGAGGGGAAGAAAATTTCATTTCCAAAAATCAGCTCTATTTTGGAAAAATCTAATTTTCAGGAGCAAAGCTCAATTCTATTATTAGTTGGAAAGATTCTGAAGAAAGAAATCAATTCTAATAAATGAATAACTATATGGTTCAATGAAAGAAAGAAAAGGTATTTATCGGTGACAAGGGAGGTGCGAAAGATGAACGTCGTTAGCAGACCACAATGCTGTTTTGACGGAATAACAAAAGACAGACAGACAGGCCCAGACAAATGACTATATGGATCCTAGAACAAATGACAGTCTCTGTTCAACACGCTGCGGTTCCTTTGTGAACACCTCATTACTGGATGGATGAATTTTTCATACCCACGTGTCCAGATGCTGAGGTGAGTCTTACAGAAAATTTATTGTATCTCTACTACTGTCCATTTAATATCTGTCACAAGATGGGAAATCATAAATATTCAGACGGCAGACAGATACACCAATATTTTAAAATTCTTATTATGGCTCTATGCGAGAAATGTCAAAAGATGCATAGGTTTTGAAAGCAATTACCCTGGCAGAATTTTTTAATCATACTAAAGTTAACTACTGGTTGAATATTCAACAAATTATAAGTATAGAGATATTTCTCACTTGTTCCAGTGCTGACAATTTGTTAGATCTATTCAAATGCATGCAATAATTTCTTTCCAACTGCCGTGATGCAACGACATTTCTTGTCTTTTTTGATATTATTGTTGGACATAATTACATTTATTTTTATATCAGAATTAGTTTATGTCAGTTCTGACAGTTTTTGACAAGAAAAGGAATATATTCACAGTACCTTGGACGAAAAGAAAGAAGTGATGTGTAAAGAAATGAAGAAACTAGAAGGCAAGTAAACGCGTGTTTGTAGTTGTCAACGTAGTGCAAATAAAAATCAAATGAAGCGCGCGTAAAGATCAGACGAGTAAGTAAACAAGAAACAAGTGAAGGCGGCGTCACTATTCCCGCTGTAAAAACAGTGCCGTTACTAAAATGTAACACTTTGCCTTCAGGATTACTGTTCTGTTAATCTCTCTGTGTTCAGGGGTGCGTCTAAAGGAATACAAACATAACTTAAAATCTATCTACATGTTTGCCACGGGGGCGTAAGAGGATAGCTTTAAAGGTATAAAGTACCAATGGGGACTGGGACACATGTAAGCAAATTGCAATCTTCTTTTAAAAAAATATAATAGTATAACACGACTTATTTCTAAAAGCATTCTGACTCCTCTTGCACAGTTAAGTCAACTGAATCTCTATTTTATTTTTATGTTTACGCATTTAAAAGCCTTCGAATTTCACAAATAGGATTGACTTACAGTTTTTTAGCTTTTAGTGTTTTCCAACTTTTGTGACACAAGGGAAATAAAAATTGGGGCTGTAGGAATGTTTCTATCGATTTTGGAGCTTTGTATGCGCACTTGATTTCAACTTGTTTGATTCGATAAAACTATACATCTATAATGGAATAGTATATATAAAGTTGTTAAATCGATTATGACTTTTGCTTTATTGTATTAACTACACTAAAAGTATTATAACAATTTAAACTATCTTTTTCTCTTAAACAGTGTTCTAAACCAGTTCTTACGCAGGTATTGGAATAAACTGTAATTCACGTTTGATTAATATGTGACTTCTTGTTAAACGCCCCGTTATATTTGGGTACTATTTATTAATAGTAATAGAAACTAGAAGGCAAGTAAACGCGGGTTTGTAGTTGTCAACGTAATAGAAATTAGTTTCCTATTGTTAATAATATTTATTAATAGTTTACTTAAAAGCTGAGTAAAACGAAGATGTGCAAATCACCAAACTCCTTATTAGGGAGTTTTTGAGATCCCTGATTACGAATCTGAAATCAGTATTAAAAATTTCGAAGTCACGGATCCTATATAGAATATCTGGCGGACAACTTTTTTAAAATATTGTTTGATTTGCATTAAACTTATTATTAGTAGGTTTTAAAGTCCTTAATTACGAATCTGACATCAGTTCCACATAATTAAACCTAGATCCAATATGGCAGACAGATTTCTTTTAAATCATTAAATTTAGATTCAGCTCAATATTAGGGGTCTTTGAGGTTCCTTAATATAAATGTACATAGTTAAAAATTTTTGGTTAAATTTAACACAAATCACATGTCTCAAACTGTCCACTCAAATTTTTGTGTAGTAGTACATTGGTGTGCCGTCGGAGCGCGTTACCTACCCTCAAACGTCATTGGACAATTTCACAAATAAAAACGTTCAGCTAACAGTCGTATAGCTGAAACTTGGCTAAAACACAAATAATTTACGGCAGTATCCAGTTTAACAATCTCAATTATGTACAAAATATTTAACAAGAACTGTTTTTAACACAGCTACACAAATTTTTCAACTGTGTAGTATCCTTTAAAAAATTAAAATTGTAGATTCAACATGGTTGAAACTTTATTTTCCCTATTATTAGCCTACAAATTTTTGTTTTGTAAGATTTATATTGTCTGCACAGGACACGCGCAGCCTAACAAATTGAAATAAAAGCAATTCTAGTACAATGACGAATCAAAAAGTTCGAACAAGTTAGCAGCACGCCACTTACTGCAGCCTACTTCAACATTAGTTGTGTATCAGTTGAAGTATCCTGAATTCTGGTTAAAGGGTCATCCACAGATTACATCACACAACAATAGTAATTTCCAGACACACTTTTTACATGGTAAGATTTTTAATATAATGTGGATTGTAATAGTTCTCTAGACCTCCCTCACCTCTAAATCGCAATGTAATACACGGAGAGACTTTCGTTATTAAAAAATACAAAACTTTTATTAACTGAGGATATAATAGAAAAACCTGATTTTTTGCTCGTGAAAAGAACAAAAATTACAATAATTATATTACGACGCCATATTTTAAAATTAGAAATCTTTAAAACCAAAAGTTTCTCCGTGTATGTGAATGACCTCTAAAGTTGAGTAATGAAATATAATGTTGCAGTCAGTACCTCATAGTCAAAACTTTCTAGAAAACTTAGAACTAAAATTTTAAATAATTTTAAATAGAATTTTGAAGATTTTTTTATAATGCCTATTATATAAATTGTTGCGTAGGTTGAAAATTTAGATAGTGAGTAGAAATATTCTAACCGAAATCTCGATATATTGCACTGCTTATGTATTTAAATGTACTTAACAGTACAGATAAAACAGACATTTGATGTACAATTGCAGCAAAATATGCCTTTTTACGTCTACAATGTATTTCGCAATTGTTTCTGTACGTAAGACAAGCATAGACATGTAAAGGCACATCTAATCCAGACTGTAGGTTAAGAAATATTGATATAAGGAATCGAAATTGGAAGATTGATATTTCCTACAGTTTGATATCGATATTGCATGTTGCAATAAGCAACATATTACACACATGTAATTATACATGTAATTATACATGTTGTATAAGCAAAAATGTTATACGCTATTTTATCCCATACACTACAATTTAATTTAGCGTGCACGTCAGACGCTTACACTTCCATGTTGCTATGTGCTACAATATTTTTTGCTATTTTTAATAATCAAATGTGAATATGCACAAACTTAAACTTGAAAAACTGAAAAAGCTTTCAAAAGCTATATGTTGGTTTTTGTGTTATCGAGTGGAGATACAGGGTAACATTAATCGTAACGAACTGCTGTACTAAAAAATGTAATTTTTATTGATTTAAGGGGTTTGGAGAATTCTTGTATCTGACTAAAATTATTATTTCAATTTCTTTTCTAAATATTATTGTATATTTCAAACAAATAAAAAGCATTATGTTTATTTTTTAAAAATTAATATTGGGTGAAAATATTTAATTTTATCGAATTAAGTTTATATGAAGATTGTCTAAAATATTTAACTTTTCGAATCAATCAAATGTATAACGGGTATCATAAAACTCTCAGCACCTCTTTTCTAAATACTCTAAGGTGTCTAGAATTAAAACAAAGAAAGGTCACGTCCAAGAACTCGGTTGATAAGTTAGGAATCTACGCTAATTTTTATTTTTTCCTGAAGTTTCTTTTTATAAATAATAATAAGTCAGACATTCATGACGCACTTGAAGGTCTCTTACGATGATTCCCACAATTTGAAAGCAATACCTTTTTTAGTTTCGCTGTAAGTAGTGAGAAACTAGTGAGTCGATAACAAACTTACCGACATATTAGTTTCTCACTATTACAGCGAAACTAAAAAAGATATTTCTTTCAAACTTTGGGAATTATTTTAGGAAACCTTCAGGTGCGTTATGAATGTCTGACTTATTATTTTTAAGAAGAAATTTCAGAAAACAGAATTAATGTAGATTCCTAACTTATCGACCGAGTTCTTCGACATTGGTGTTTGGACACTTTTTCTAGATTCTGGCTCACTGTGCATCGAAGCGAATCGATTGACATAAATCTATATTTTATCAAGAATTGGTTGAGTAAATAATAATTATTTTCTAACATTTTTGACATTTATAATCCTATTCTATGGTATCTTTGTTCACCAGGATACCTCGGGAACACTTTGACCAATTTTAATAGAATTTGGTGGAGTTTTTATACTCATGAATATTAAGATTTTACACTAGGGATTTTTAGAAATTCGCATTCACACTCTTCTGAGACCATGTTTTCTTGAAAAAAATACGGTCTTTTGCATAAAATTTCTTTCCTGTTTAAAATTGTAATAAATTAACTAACAAATTGAAATAATTCTAAAAATCTTCTTCACACGTTACGGAAAATAATTCTAATGTAAAGTGTGAAGAAGATTTTTAGAATTATTTCTCAAGCGTTCGATAGCTGTGGGGTTTAATTCGAGTTCGGTCATTAGGTTAGGTAGATTAGGCAGTAGAGTTACAATTTTTAAAATTAAATTTAATTTTAATAGTCTTCCCTCATATGTTTTTTGATCATTAAAAGTAAAGAAAATTATTATTAGTATTTTTTAAATTAAATTTAAATTTTCACACATTTTCATGTACACGTACTTGTACAAGTTCTTACACAAAAACTTGTACAAGAACATAAAGTCTTTTCAACTGGCAAAAAGCTACATATGGACATGTACGGGAACGCACACATTTTCTTTGATACGTATTTTACGTAAGTATCTTGTGCAAGAACTTGTATACGATCATTTACGTGTTCATGTATGTGAACTTTTGTAACTCACACGAACACGATCAAGTGCTAATGTCAAAAGTTATTAGTACCCGAACATTTACACGTTCTTGTACATGTTCGTTTTCCCAAATCCACATGCTGCATAATTTTTAAAATAATACAACAAAAGAAATCAGCTATTGCACTGCCATCTGAACCAAGCTTTACATACATGGATCCCCATTATATATTAAATAAATCTTACTGCAAGTAATTATACATAGTGGTCTAATGGTTAGAGCGTCTGAATGTAAAACAGAGAGTCTGAAGTTTCAATCCCTGCAAGGAAATATTTTTTTCCATTTTAATTGAAACGTCCCACACATATTCTATAGATTTCCCATAGATGTCTCAAGGATATTCCAGGGATATTTATGTGGCGTATAATTAGACATCTCGGGGATATCCCAAATCGCGGACATATTATGGATATTACTGGGATGTTCTATGGATATCCTGAGACATGTCTAGGACATTTTCAGGATATCTAAAATTTTCTTAGGATATCTTAGGGATATCCCAACTATATCCTTTTGTTGTGAGGGTAACTTTCAAAAATACCCAAGTCAGTCAGGAGTCCCAGTTAATTTTACTTTTATATATATTCACTTTAGGTCCATTGTCAATTGTACCACTTAAATTTTTTCAGTGTAATTAGCATTGCGAAAGGTGCGAAAGAAAAAATCACAAGACAGTTTTTTTAAAGAGAAAATAAAATGTCGGAGATTCATTTTTAATAATTTTGTTATTTATAAATTTTGTAAAATAAAATCAATGAATTTAATTTAATTTAACAATTAAAAATCTTTGGATTAAAAACAAAATAATATTTTGAGTATTTGCTGGTCATTTATTGTCAACTCTTGGCTGAATCAAGACTCAACCATGCCTTCGGCGAAACTTGACAACACTATTGGACCAATATTGGGAGTCCTAATCGTAAATTTCCCACTGGACATGCGTCCCCGTTTTCCTTAACTTTCTGAGTAAAGTTTAACCAAACCAATTTCTCCGTGTAGTAGACTCTAAATCGAGACATTAGAAAAAATAAAAAAGAAGGAGTAAAATTGAGAAGTGTAGTCTGAAAATAAGTATGAATGTGTGGGTGGAAAGGTCTATTGAGTTGGTTGTTGATTCTCCGCTTGGTCTTGCCACACTGTGCCGCGTTAGTGACGATAAGCAATAAGCTCACCGGTGTGTTGTGGAGCGCCGGAATGATAATTTAAACGATGACTCTTGACTTTTTCGCATTCAATTACTAAATAATTGATGAAGAGGGTGGAACGGTGTTTCGTCGTGTCGCTACTCGTATGGAAAGAACGCACAAGACATTAGGTGCGTCTTGCGTATATATATACCTGCGCTCCTATGTGCGAAACCGTTAGCAATCTTGCGATGGTCATTTTGCACTCGAGGTGACGAGCGTGACTTATCTATAGCAAATTATAATCCAATTTACGATTATCATCGAGTGTAGTTCATGTAACGTCTCTCACATCCGCATGCAAAGACCCTTTAGGCACTGCTAGTATTAAAAACACCTATTCACCTTTAGCTAATTATATAGTGAATCCGTCTAATTACCTAATTCTACATTGAAAAGAATGATCATTGAATCAAGTAACTGGATTGACTTGGGATAATTGACTTGAAACAGGACGATATTTGTTTATTTGAAATAATTTAATTTCTTGGCCCAAGTGATTATTAGCATTGGGACATGTTTTTGAAATAAGAAGTTGAGGTTCGTTACAAATATATATGGTTATTATTTCAACCAAATTATTTTACTTTCTGGAAGTCCTAAAAAGTATTGAATCAACACTATTATATTCTTAAAGAAATAAGCAAGTGTTGCTTCAAGAATTTATATTTCTTGAATTAAATAAATTAGTTCATTTGCTTTAAAACTTTTTTTTCATTTAATGCATTGCCAACATTTTTTATCGAAATCAATACTAGTTCATATAATTATTGTTTAAACAAATTATAAAAAAGTAACTCTTTTGAAAAATTATGAATGATAATCAATTCTACATAAAAAATTAAGATCCAAAAATTGTCCAAAGTTTCAGCTATGCAAATGTATGCTGTAATTAACAGTAAATTATCAAATACAATTATACTACATTTACCATGACGTTTTGGCATCTTAAAACAATTTTCAAAGATAAATTTTAGACTTTCAAATGAAAACGACTATTTGCTTTTGCTTGCAAACATAAAAACTAGTTTTCTTTGTTAGATTAATTGTAATATATGCAACTGGTTTCTTAAAAAACACTATAGGGAGATTAAATTCTGCACTACGTGAGGAATTACCCATATATGAATTTTTATGTTAAAACAGTCGGGTCAACATAGCCTCGTGGGTAGTGTGGTCGTCTGTCGCTGTGTGCGTCCCGGGTTCAATCCCAGAGTCAGTGCGAAATTTTAATTTATAGTGTATTACGTTAGATATAGTAAATAATTAGTTATAAGTATATGTACAATATAAATTAATTATAAAGAATTTAAATAGATAACTAATATATAAATGTAAATTAATTATGCGACAAAAATGTTCGACAGAAGAAATAGAAGAATTGCGAGAGAGTAGAGGTGGTAGGAGGAAAATTAATAAAATATTTTCTTAGATCAAGAATAGTACATTACGCAACAAGTGTGGGAGAGTTACCATTATTTGATGAGTGCCATAATTCCACGAATCAAATAATGATAACTTCCACACGAGTTGCATACGATGTTTTATTATGCTTTTTGTAATATTGGACACCTTATTTAGATGTTTAAAGTGTGTTAATTTGTCCGTTACTTGACTACTGTCATTGTTTCAAGTTAAGCAGGGGAATAACCATTAACTCTTCAAAAAGAGTTAAATAATGATTATTTCACTGTTTAGCGCGAAATAATGAGAGGAGTGTAAGTAAATTTTTTTATTCTAAAAAACGAATTGATTCGTATCAATATTACACTGAGAAAAAAATGCCTTTGAATCAATAGTGCGGATACTATTGAATGGCATGCCATTAAACCGAATTTTTTTATAATTGATTTAAATATTATACATATTTTTATCTTTCAAATAACCAAAAAGATTGGATTGAAAATATTGTACTGTAGAAAGAAAATTACTGATTATTCGTAATAGCATATACTTTATAGTATAATCTGTTGATACAACCAATGGCGTATTCAAATACGTCCAATAGCACGATACTATAAAATTCAACAAATATTAGTTATTTCCAGTGGATGAGTGCTTTTGGTCAAACGTTAGAATAGAATAATCCCTTCCAGGTTCCACGTGCTTATCAGAATATTCTCATAAGGCTTCGTAGCGTAAATGGTTAGTTTGACAGCATGTTATAGTGTAGGTCGAGGGTTCGAATCCCTCTGTCAGCTTGAATATTTTAATTTATAAGTTTAATATTAAGCAGCGTGTTGTGATAGTAAAATTAAAATGCGTTCTATAACTATGAAATAAAAAATAAAAACGATAAGAAAACATGTAGTATAACAGTCGGTAACAAAAATGTGTTAGGAATGCGAAAAATTGAGGATGAATATTTTTTCATTTTTAAATTAAGAACTTGCGTTTTATAGTATCATGCGATAAAACCAATA
>WNHD01007840.1:0-12520 GCA_011057455.1 Ganaspis sp. Gsp50
TTTTGTAAGATTTCATTAGAATTTCTCATGTGTGCAAACCTGTGTCGGACAATGTAATTTAGTAAAAAAGCATGGTTCTATAATCTAAGCTTGATGAGGAAGTAACAGTATGGCAAAAATTTTATATATGCCAATAATCTCGTGTTGCTCTTCATGTAAATTTTATTTTATTTTATTTTACCGTATTTTCAAAAAAATTTAGAATTTTTCTATAATGGGATTTTTAATATAAAGTTCTTCCCATATAAACACTCTTGTATTTTATTTCAAACCCACTTTTAAAATTTAACAATTTTTATTTTTTAAATAGGATTAATTTTCAATAATTACATACTTAAATTTACTCACAGATACTTAAGTGCTTAGTCTGGTTAAAAGAATTTTTTATTACTGTAAATAACTGTAAACGAGCAGTGTCGGAAGTGCAATAAATCAAGTGGCGAAAATTAAAAAAATTGACGTACTATTATCTGACGGTTCAGGTGTCAGGTGAAGCAAGAGATTTCTCAGCAAAACATTGTAACTATAGCGGAAACGAAAGACTAAATTTCTCGATAATAGGAGTAAATTCTTTTTCTCGATTTTAAGCCAATTACAGTTTTATATTTTACATTCAATTTATTTATAACTCCTACTATTTTTAAGTGCTTCACAATGGTACGAGACTTTTATCAATCTTGCACTAAAAGAAAAGAACACTTAAAACAAGAATTAAAAGAACATATACTTACAATATATTCTTCTTCCAAGAATATGTATACTTTCTATAATGATATTCATGCTTGAGTCAAAATGAATGAATACATGAATCATGAATAGTTCTTAGGTCATTCTTGTAGTTAGTATTTTTCTAGCTATTGTTCTTGTTGTTATTGTTGTTATTATTACAGTTGTTGTTATTCTGGAACATATTTTTGTTGTTATTGTTGTAATTATTATAGTTATTGTTATTTTTGTTGTTCTTATTATGTTGTCATTACTTTTGTTATTGTTGTTGTTCTTACTCTTGCTATTGTTATTTTTGCTGCTTTTGTTGTTGTTATTCTTTTTTGTTATTGTTATTGCATGCATACTATTACTATTGTAACTATTGTTGGTCTTCTTGTTATTTCTTTTGCTTCCTCATGGGGAAGCATTGTTTTCGGTCCTATTATCGATTTTCTAAAAATAGTGTAAATCAACTCAATTTCATCCAAAAAGCATAAATACGAAATTTCAGGCCAATGTCCAGATGTATGTGTGTGTGTGTGTGTGTGTGTGTGTAATCATTTTTTGTGGACTCTCTATCTCAAGAAGGCTTTGATCGATTTTAATGAAATTTGGCACAGTTATTACACTGATAAAAATCAAGAAACAGGCACAAGGAATTTTAGAAATAATCAATCAAAAAATTTTGAGATCGCTTTTTCTTAAAAAAATACGGGTTTTTAAAGAATATTTTTTCCCTAATAAAGTAGTAAATTTATCAATGAAAAAACCATATTCTTTGCTTCGAGACGAATCGATAGACATATATTAGTCTATGTTTGACCAAGAATTGATAGAGTAAATGACAATTTTGTCTCATTTTTGACATTAAAAATTCGATTTTTTTAAAATAACTCTTAAAAATTTAATTCCTTAACTATAGTTCCTTTTGGTAAAATTTTCTACATTAAAAACCTAATCAATTGGCCTATATAAAGTATAAATTTTACCAAGAATTGATAGATTTAATGACCATTTTTTTAACATTTTTGACATTTGAAGTAGGATTTTCGTAAGTAACTTTTAAAATTGTTATTTTTTAGCAATAGTTCCTTTGGCAAAAATCTTCTGCATTGAAAAACGAAACGATTGAGCTATATAAAGTATATATTTTACAAAAAATTGATAGAGTTAATAACAATTGAATCTATGAGGGATCAAAATGTTCATAAATGAACATAATTTTCCACTAGTTGATATTGTTGTTGTTCTTACTGTTGCTATTGTTATAATTGTTGTTATTGCTAGTTTTGTTGATCTTGTTTTTGTTATTCTTTTTGTTATTGTTATTGTTCTTACTGTTGGTATTGCCATTTTTGTTGTTACTGTTATTGTTAGTTTTGTTGGTCTTGATATTCTTTTTTTCTTGTTGTTGTTATTGTTCTTACTGTTGTTATTGTCATTTTTGTTCTTATGGTTATTGTTATTATTGTTGGTCTTATTCTTCTTTTTGTTATTGTTGTTGTTCTTACTGATGCTATTGTCACTTATGTTGTTATGGTTATTGTTATTTTTGTTGGTCTTGTTATTATTTTTGTTATTGTTGTTGTTCTAACTGTTCCTATTGTCGTTTTTGTTGTTATTTTTATTGTTATTTGTTGTTGTTGTTATTGTTAGTTTTGTTGGTCTTGCGTTTGTTATTCTTTTTGACATTGTTATTGTTCTTACTATTGGTATTGTCATTTTTGTTCTTATTGTTATTGTTATTTTTGTTGTCTTGATATTCTTTTTTTCTTGTTGTTGTTGTTGCGGTTCTTGTTGTTATTGTGATTGTCATTATTGTTGTTATTTTATTGTTATTTTGTTGTTGTTGCTATTGTTATTTTTGTTGTTGTTGTTGTTGTTGTTATTGTATGTTATTTTTATCACTTGTTGTTGTTGTTCTTACTGTTGCTATTGTCATTTTTGCTGTTTTGTTTTTGTTATTCTTCTTGTTATTGTTATTGTTCTTACAGTTGCTATTGTCGTTTTTGTTGTTATTTTTATTGTTACATTGTTGTTACTGTTCTATTGTTATTTTTGACGCTCTTGTTGTTTATATTCTTCTTGTTATTGCTATTGTTCTTACTGTTTCTATTTTTATTATTGTTGGCATTCTAGTTATTCCTTTTGATACTGTTGTTGCTTTTACAGTTGCTATTGCTATAATTGTTATTTTTATTATTAGTTTTGTTGATCTTGTTCTTGTTATTCTTTTTGTTACTGTTATTGTTCTTACTGTTGGTATTGTCATTTTTGTCGTTCTTTTTATTCTCATTCTTTTTGTTATTGCTGTTGTTCTTACTGTTGCTATTGTCGTTTTTGTTGTTCTTTTTATTCCCATTCTTTTTTTATAGTTGTAGTTTTTACTGTTGCTATTTTCATTTTTGCTGTTCCTTTTATTGTTTTTCTTGTTAATTTTAATCTTATTGTTGCAATTGACATTTTTGTCGTTATTTTTATTCTCATTCTTTTTGTTATTGCTGTTGTTCTTACTATTGCTGTTGTCGTTTTTGTTGTTCTTTTTATTCTTATTCTTTTTGTTATAGTTGTAGTTCTTACTGTTGCTATTGACATTTTTGTTGTTATTTTTATTGTCATTTTGTTATCATTGTTACTGTTAGTGTCGATATTGTTATTTTTGTTGCTCTTGTTATTTTTCTTGTTATTGTTCTTACTTTTGCTATTGTTGTTATTGTATCTTATTTTTATTATCATTTTTGTTATTGTTATTGGCGGTGTCATTATTGTTGTTTTTATTGCCATTTTTCTTTTGTCGCTGCTGTTATTCTCATTGTTATTTTTTTATTGTTGTTATTTTTTCTATTGTCATTGTCATTGTCTTTTTAGTTGCTGCTGTTATTTTTATTATCAATTTTGTTGTTATTTTTTTTGTTATTGTTATCGTCGTCATTGTCATTGTCATTGTTTCTGGAATTATCTCTATTATTCTTATTGTCATTGTTATCAATATCTCCACCGTTACATTTGCCTTTATTGGTGTTTGCTATTTTCTTTTAATTATCCTTTTCTGCTGTTGGTTTGCTGAATTAAAATGTACTTTTTTGTTACTGTCGTTGTAAATTTCGATAGAAAACTACAAAATTTTGGCTGGCATTGAAAATGGAGAGCAAGAAATAAAGTTTGTATACTTGTGAATGCATAATTGCATAAAAGAGCAATTGATGTGTAACGAGGTTGTTGAGCGTCATAAGTGTATAATAATTGACGGGACTGCACGCAATACAGTGAGTGGTCCTTTTCTCCAGAGGAGGATGACATTCGTGCGTTCATTCGCTGCCTCGCCACTTTATCCGCTTTACTATCCGCTCACTGGATTTCTGCAGTGCAACATGTAAAAGCGGTTCTTACATAATCTGCAACCTGTCCTCTTGAGTCCAAGACTCCTTCGCGTCATATTCATGTACGTATAAGGAATAGCCTGCTGCATACATTCTTACACGTTTGATACTTACGGCGACCTCATGTGTATTTTTGCTGCCCTCAGTTCAAACCATCCACTCGAATACTCTGTCGAAATTTCACCGTCTGTGTCTAGAATTACTCTTTCCATTTTCTCTCTATTTGTCAGAAAGCATTTTTTAAATTTCTATTAAAAACAACCAATAATCATAATCAGTTGGCCCCTGAATCCTTTGTTCAACTAGTTGACCGTCCAGACAATTAACGGTCCACTAAAATCAACGATAAACCCTTTTTCAAGAAAATCCGCTATCTATTTTTAATAACAAATCAATAGAGTCAAAAATTAAAATACAAATTGTCGAGTCTTTGTACGTATCATTTGTTTCGAAGAAAGTAGAGTTAGTCGTGTGCACATTAATTACAAGACTATGATTTTCAATTTCATAAACACAGATCAAATGGAGAAAGAGAAAACTTATTATATTCCCAATTGTCTTTTACAATGCGAGAAACGCTTTGTTTGCATAATTGTTACCTATTTACATTTTCAACAGCAAAGCCTATTGTCAAACGAAAATTGCTTACAGTCTCGAGGGATATGTTGTTTACACCGCATATAAATTATTTTCATTGTCGTCTTTTATGTACTTTATTCTCTTATTTTTGATCAAGAAAATAGCTTCTCTGAACATTGTGCCGTGAATTCGCAAACTTTTAAATGACCAGAAAATTGCAATTTCTTGGAATTAACCATTCTTTTCTAAATTGCATAAATTAAATTAAAAAGAATTGAAAAAATTCATCGACTGCAATTCATGAATAAATAAGAATAATAACTAAATCACAACAATAAGAATACAAAAATGATAATAAAATAAAAAATGTTTTTTAACAATAATGATAATATATAAAATGTGTACAAAAAGAAAAAATATTTTGCTTACTATTTAGCAGGGATGGGGACGAAATTGGTATATTTGTTCCGTTCCATGACAAACAGAACGGAAGTCAAACTGACTTTTGTTCCGTTCCACGGCAAGGAACAAAAATAGATAGTATTTTCGTTCCGCGTCAAAGTGCAAAAATATTTCTGTTCTTTACAATTTTATGCCTGTTTTTTTTAAATTAGAGATATTATCGAACGGAACGAAAATAGATCTTTTTTCGTTCCGTGTCTTGGAACAGAATTAAAGTCCGATCGATTTTCGTTCTGTAAAGTGAAATAAAACAAAAGTTGTCCGGTCGACTGATAAAATTGTATTCCTTGCATCGAGACGATTCGATTGATCTATACATAAGAATTGGTTGAGTAAATAACAATTTTCTATCATTCTTGACATTTAAAATCCCATTCTATGATATTTTTGTCACCAGGATATCTCGAGAACGTTTTAACCAATTTTAATAAAATTCTGTGGAGTTTTTATATACGCAAGAATATCAAGATTTGTATTTAAGAATTTTTAGACATTCACTGTAAAAAATTTTTGGTGATGCAATTTACACCAACAGTTGGTGGATTTTAACCAAAATTTTATGGTGAAAATTCACCAAAATTTGTAAAAATTAGTAAATATTCACCAAAACTTTGTAAAAATTTTCCTACTCTAATACATTTTATGTTCCAATTTTAGTTAAACTATGCATTGTTAAACAATGATATGCATTTATTACCATAACTCATAAACTTATCATTTTTTTTATGGTAGCTTCTTCAAGAAAAATATTTATTAGTAAAAAAGCAAATCGACTGACGTTTATAAAATATTTATTTTAACAGTAATTATTATATCATTGTTGCCAAGTTATGGGTCTTGTAATTACTGTTGTTGTTAATGATGTTGTTGTTTTGTTATGCTTCTTGATGTTGTTGCTGTTGTAGTTGAGGTTGTTATTGTAGTTTATGTTGTTGATGATGTAGTTGTTGTTGTTGTCATTAATGTAGTTGTTTTTGTAGTTGTAGTTGTAATTATTGTAGTTTTTGTTTTTGTAGTTGTAGTTGTAATTATTGTAATTGTCGTTGTTGTAGTTGTTGTAATTATTGTAGTTGTTGTTGTAGTAATTGTCTTTATTGTTTTCATTGCAGATGCTGTTGTCGCTATTTTTTAGTATTATCGGTGTTGTTGTAATTGTTATCCTGGATAACATTGTTGTGTTGTTCTGGATGTTGTTATTACTGTTGTTGTTGATGGTTTTGTCGTTTTTGTTATAAATTTTGATGTTGCTGTTGTAATTATTATAGCTTTTGTTGTTGTAGTAGTTTTTGTTGTAGTTTTTGTTGTTGTTGTTGTTGTTGTTGTTGTACTTCTTGTTGTTGTTAATGTCTTTAATAAAGGTTTCGTCGTTGTCGTTGGGTTTGTTGCCTTTATTGCTTCCATTGTAGATGCAGTTGTAGCTCTTTTTTGGAATTATTGTTGTTATTGTCATTGTTGCTGTCACTGTTGTTTTTTTTAATGGAGTTACTGTGGTCAATATTGTTGTCTTGATCTGTGTTATTTTTAATGTTGATATTAGTTCTTTTTGTCGTCGTCGTTGTTGTTGTTGTTGTTGTTGTTGTTGTGACTGTTGCTGTTGTTATTTTATTGTTTTTGTATTACTTTTATTGCTTTTCCTAAACATCTTTGCATTATTCATAAAAATGTCACGTGTAAAATTTTACATCTTATTTACTTTAAATTTAAATTTATAGCTCGTTTTTTAATTACATAACTAATTTTTATATGGCAATAAAAAAGGAAAACATTTTATCACCTGAATAAAGTGAAACTATTCTCTACTCTTGTAATTATAAAAGTGTATTGTTTTATATATACATATGTATATATTGATGAGTGCTTTTTGCGACTTTCTAAAATATTAATTTGAAAATATATGTAATCATCAAAGAAATATCGATCGATTAACATTCTTTCCGCTTCTTAAAGCATTTCGAGTTGACTGATTGTGTAATTGGCGAACTTCACAACCGAAAGTATTTAGAAGACAAGCATCTGAAATATTGTGGAAACGAATCATGATCGAATTGCTCAACTTTCACGAGGAAGGTAACGATAGTAAAAATTTAAAAATAAAAATATTTTCAATCCCACTTTTAACATTGTACGTAATGAAAATTATTTCAACTTATTTTCCTTACGATACCCGGAAAAAGAATTACAAAAATTGTTTTTGTTTTATTTTTACACACGAGGAAAGAAATTTTAGAGAAGATTTCGTTAATAATTCAAATTGTATTTAAGGCGAGAAGAGTAAAAATTGAATTGTTTGTCTGAAAAACACAATTGAAAGAATATCAATAAACGTTCGGCAAGTCATAAATATTGTTAAAAATGTAAAGTCTTGCTTAAACTAACATTGAAATTAAATATTTGCCTTTTATTATTAGGAAGTTGCTAAATTTCGTTTTCAGGCGGTTCTTCTTTATATAACTGCGATTTGCCTTAAGGCCACTCATTTAAAGTATTTATCTTGCACATGAGAGACATACCTTTCGTACGTGGTCTCTCACGCCAACAATTTTCCCGCTTTCTTTCTTAACAACACTTTTTTAGAGCACCGTCAATCAGATATTAGTCCTACATTAGGATGTTTTTACTTCTCTCGTCGCTTACAAAAGAATCTGTGATTTAAAAAAAACATTTGAAATGTAGGCTATTTCTTAACTTTTGAACTATTTAAGAAAAATTCCTTCAGCTGGTTCAAAATCTAGGGTTGCTTAAATAATTGCTGCGCATGTCCTTTTTGTGCAGAACAGTACTGTGCATTACTAGTTTGCAAATAATACTATTGAGGTGGTCTAGCTTAAGAATTGCACTACGGCGCTTGTATTGTTTGTAAAGAGTAGTACTGCGCATGTTTATTTTCCATATAACTCTACTGCGCATGTCTAGTTTGCATAGAACACTACTGCGCATATATAACTTGCACAGAAGACGTCTGCGCATGTGTAGCTTGCGAATCACACTACTGCGCATGTCTAGCTTACATAGAACCCTTTTGCGCATGTTTAGTTTATGTAGAATAATTCTGCGCATGTCTAGTTAACATAGAACATTATTGCGCATGTCTCGTTTGCATAGAACACTACTGCGCATATCTAGTTTGCATAGAACACTACTGCGCATGTTTAGTTTATGTAGAATAATTCTGCTCATGTTTAGTTAACATAGAACTCTATTGCGCATGTCTAGTTTGCATAGATCACTATTGCGCATGTCTAGCTTGCATAGAACACTACTGCGCATGTCTAGTTTGCATAGAACACTACTGCGCACATTAAAATGACTAGAATATGTGTTTTTATCTCTATCTTTTTTCAATTATTTCTCTCTCCAAAAATTCATATTTTCATGTGTCAAAATAGCCGAAAATAATAAAATTTCATAAAACATAGAAAAATAATTTGGAATCGTGAATTTTAAAATTTCTACGAAAGGAATGGAACATGTATGCCTGTTTAATAATTATTTGTTCGAGTTTAATGTTTCGCAAACGACTGGCCAACGTGCCCAATACTGTGCGGGCATCAGGACCAAGTTGGTTGACTTTTCCCAAGTATAAGTGAAGCCGAAGCAGCGATAGTGAAAGTACCTTGCATACACAACTGAATAGTTTATTGTGTGTGGCGTGTAGTAACCGCATTTGTGCACCCATGACTGAATACGAGTATGTGCGAGAACCTACTTGGCTCACTATTTCCTATGAACTCAAACCTCAATTGATAATAGCGCAGCGTAAGAATACCTATCTTAGAAAAGAAAGCAAGCTCGTTCTCCAAACAATTATGGAGAAACAAACAAGAGTAAAACCCATTTCATTTTCATTATCTAATTCCGTCATTATTGCTCATTTTCGTCTCAATCAATTTCTGCCTAAACACTCATTTGTAAATTAACGTCTATTGCAAATTTCAATTTTCATTACTGAGCAATTTTCCTTTTTTTGTTTCAGGTAAAGTCCAGCAAGAATTTTCGTCCATGGGGGCTATTATGGTACAAGCAAGTTTTTCATTTTTATAAAATATTCAGGGGTCATATGCAAATTGTGTAACAGGAAACTACATAGCAGACTATTTGACCCATTTAATAATTTCACCTAGAGAGCTGAAATTTGGTACGGTGGTGCATTTTTTCATATAGAAATTAGAATATCAAATAAACGAACATAAATTGTCGCGATTGATTTCCAGATGTCAGAGATTGAAATTGTTTATCAAAGAATGTCAAATTAACGGAGAAGAAAAGTAATTTAATCCTTTGAATGTGTATAAAGTGTATGGTCACATAAAAATGAGTGGCTTATGATGTTATATGTCGGCTATAGCCGCAGCGCACACTATAAAACACTATTTTAACAAGGCTTCCCTATGAGGAAGCAAAAATTGTGTATGCTTCAGTAAATTGCTATCCTAAGGGTTCTTGGTGCACTGGATCCAAATATGATATCTAAATTTCAAAATTCAAAATGGCGAATCCAATATAGCAGACTTAAATTACAAAAAATTATTAAATTTTTATTCAACTTGACACCTTAAGGTATTTTGGAGCGCTGAATCCAAATTTGACATAAAATTGCAAAATCCAAAATGGCGGATCCAATATGGCGAATGAAGTTACAAAAATAATTGTATTTTTAAGAAACTTCGCACTTTAAGAGATTGTAATGTGCTGAATCAAAATTCCGCATGGAAATTTCAAAATTCAAAATGGTGGATCCAATATGCTGGTCGTAAATAGGAGTAAACGGTTAGATTTTTCAAAAAATGTGTTCATTTGAGCGTCACTAGGTTAAAAGAGAGAAAGAAAAACTACAAAAACGAGAAATAATTTATATATAGAAAGTATGTAAATTATTCTCATATAATAAATCATCTTCCCAGAAATTACTTTTTCTAAAGAAATGTGCAATTTTTCGCAAAAGAAATGATGAAATTGATATTTAATTATTGAACAAAATAATGAAAAAGAAAGACGGTATGCTCTGCGAATTGAAAGAGCATTTAAAGAAATAGATGGTATCTACCACGGAAAGAATTTCTTGCTGATAAGTTAATGAGTTTGTTGGCCTGTGCAAAAGTATTGTTATTATTAAATTCCTGAGAGCAAGTGCAGCGAACAAATGAGAATTATACATTTTAAATCAGTACTCGCTCTGTTAGGAAGTGTAAGGATGTAACGAAGAGGGAGATATCAACTTCACGCATCACCTCATTTGTAATTCTAATCATTACAAGATGTCATTACGATACGTCAAGTGCTCTCTTGTCAAATAACTTTTCAGTGAAAATGTGATTTGCACAATGATAAGATAAACTACCGTTAGGCAACAGGTTACCAGTCTCCAACATATATGTGTATTCATTGTCATATATTATCAGTTTTAGGGTTCAATTAAAGCCGAGAATTTAAAGCAATTTTTAGAATCAGAAGCTCTTAGAGGCGTTTTTTCTGTGTGAAACGATGGATACATAAATGGCCTTAAAATTCTGAATAAATGGAATGGAAAAGTAAATTTAAAATTTAAACATTGCTTTTGTTATTAGTTTTTTGGTACGTTAATTGTTTTATAATACGTTAAGGTTATCTATAAACTTTCAGGTTTGTCTTCAATTTTTTGTTGTCAAGTCATTCAAAAGCAAAGGATTTTCAAAAAATTACGTCACTTTTTTTGAAAGCTTGTGTACATTGTTGAAAATGAAGATTTATTCATAAAATTAAGAAATCGATTAAAAAATAGCTTTTCAAATTTTTTTCGATATTTTTTATAAAAAGTACTTTTAAAAGCAAAAATTTTCAACAGAACAAATTTTCATTTTGACCATTTTTCGTAAAGTTATAAGCTCTTGATAAAAAGTTACTTAATTTTTTGAAAATTGATAGCTTTTGAATGGTTTGATAAAAAACATTGAAAAAAAATCATGAAAGCTCATATAAAGAAGTGTTACATAAAGTCTCATACTAAAAGAACAAAAAGATTCAAAAACACACACTGAAAAAAAAGAATTCTTGATTCAATGAAAAAATGCATTGGATCTAATCTACTTTATTATTCGATTCGGACCTAGAATATGCATTCTTGAATCAAAAATAATTATCCTTGATTCAAGTATTTTTTCTTAATTCAAAGTATTTATTCTTGATTGAAACTTAAAAAGTCTTGATTGAAACTTGAAATTCTAGAAACGAATCGAAAATATTCTTGAAACAAGAATAACTTGTAAGTATATTTTTATTCTTGTTTCACGAATTCTTTTCTCTCAGTGCAGATTTGCAAAAGTTGATTAGGTATCCGATTGGAGTATAATGCCCTTTATGTAAGTAATTGTGTTAATTGAATGTATCAATTGGCTGAATCAAACCCGAGTCAAAATTTTAGACCTATTTTAACCCTGGAATTATAGGATTGAAAAGATTTAAAATCAGTCAAAAGAGCACTACTTCAGAGAGAATTCTCAAGAAGAAAGTAATTTTAAACCTAAAAGGAGTGCACATTTCCAAATTCACCATATTTGTAGGTTTGAAGGGGAACTTTGTCAAAATCTTGTATATTACACGAACAATAATTTATTTATTAATTAAAATATTTAAAAGGTGAAATAACTATAAATTATTATTGTTATAATTATGCTAATTCAGATTATTGAAAATAATTTATTTGTGTTATTATTTATTGTATATTATAATTTAACAAGATTTGTTACTGTTTTACATACTGTTACAATAATTAAATAATTTTTGAAATTCAACCACAAATGAGGTTAAAAAATAGAAAATTTCGTGCTTATTCTTCATTTTCTTCTTAAAAGATAAGATTAGATCAACAGAATGAAATTACACTGTAAAAAATTCGGGGAGTTAAAGATTATCAGAGTTGCGAGTTAAATTTTGGGAGTTAATAATCAACTCGAAAAGAGATTAAAGTTAACCAAACCTCAAACTGTCAAAAATCATACTAAATATAAAATTTAACTAAATAAATCAAATGCTGTTTCTTCAACACGGTTTTGCAATATACAAAACTTCTTATGACTTAAAATAGAACATTATTTTTATCATGTTCTGTCAACTCCTTTTTCTTTAACTCCAATAGGGTGCGACTTTTATAGAATCCCCCTGGGAGTTAGTTTTTAACTCTTTTTTTACAGTGTATATTAATTGTACATGAATACAACCTCTAGTTGTATTTACACGAGTTGCAATTTAATCCTACTTACAGCCTGAATTTTCAGGGTCACAATAGACTCAAGGAGGTTAGGTATCATTGGGTTGTACTCTCTAAATCTGAATCAGCGGAATTCCGCTGATTCTCAGCTATAAGTGAGCCACTTATTCAAATCAGCGTATATACGCTGATGCTTCAGTGAAACATA
>WNHD01007842.1:0-10765 GCA_011057455.1 Ganaspis sp. Gsp50
CAAATGGCACAAAAAATCGATCTAAAGAATTTTTTTGTATTGTCATTTTTAGGGTAATAATTTTCTGTTTTGTATTTTTAGTGTGAAGCTATTTTTGGTATAGTAATTTTTATTATGAAAGTATTTTTTGTATAGTAATTTTTAGTATGCAGGTATTTTTTGTATAGTAATTTTTAGTATGCAGGTATTTTTTGTACAGTAATTTTTAGTATGAAGGTACTTTTTGTATAGTAATTTTTAATATGAAGCTATTTTGTGTATATAGTAATTTTTAGTATGAAGTCATTTTTGTATATTGTCATTTCTTGTCTAATGTTGTTTTTTGTATAATAATTTTTAATTATAAGTCATTTTTTTACATAGCAATTTTTATTATAGTCAATTTTTGCAACAGCAAAAAAATTGACAAACATAGCTCAAATGTCTCATGTTTAGAAAAAACGTTCGACAACATTTTATTATTTTAGCATCTAATGATTTGTTTTTTAGTTCAAGATGTTTTACAAAAATGTTTTTGTTGGAGAAAAAAAGGATTTTATTTTTAAAAACTGTTTCTGTCGTAGAAAACGCTTTTGCTTTTGAAAAAATGTTTTTGTTGTACAAAAATGTCTTTATTGTACAAAAATTTTGTTTTTAAAAAATGTTTTTGTTGTACAAAAATGCATTAGTTTTTACATTCTCATCAATAATGAGAGTGTATTCAAAATGTGCGATTTTTGACTTTTGTTAATTTTTTTAAGATGTTTTTGTTTCAAAAATATTTTTTTTGTACAAAAATAATTTTGTTCTACAAAAATTACTTTGTTTTTAAAAACTATTTTTGTTGCAAAAATGTTTTTGTTGTGCAATAATGATTTTATTGAACAAAAATGCTTTTGTTTTTAAAAAACGATTTTGTTTTTAAAAAACGATTTTGTTGTAAAAAATGATTTTGTTTATAAAAACTGGTTATGATGTACAAAAATGCTTTTGTTTTTAAAAAATGCTTTTATTACACAAAAATAATCTTGTTTTACAAAAACGATTTTGTTGTAAAAAAGAATGATTTCGTTTTTAAAAAATGTTGTTGTACAAAACTGCTTTTGTTTTTAAAAAATGTTTTTGTTCAAAAATGCTTTTGTTTTTAAAAAATGTTTTTGTTACAAAAATGCTTTTGTTTTTAAAAATTGTTTTTGTTGTACAAAAATGATTTTATTTTACAAAACAAATTCTGGAACCATAAGCATTTTTTTACTATACTACCAGCAAAATAAAAAATTGTCCCAGATTTTTTTTACACGTGAACTTGAAATTTCAAAGGGAATTTCTAGAGAGAAAGAATGTTTGAAGGCAAAAAAGTTGTTGAATGTTTTGAAAAGAGAAAATTAGAAATGGTAAAAAATCCTTGATTGTTTGTTTTTCAAAAGTTTTTTGATTTTTGTGCAATTTGCATACGAGTGTAAGTGGAAGGATCAGGTGTAAATAAATAAATAAACAGAGAGGTCCATGCTTTTGTAAATAACTGTCTATCCACCCACGAATTCTATTCACGATGAGGCTTTAAAATGCAAAGTACATCGAACGAAGGCAGCCTTCGAGTTCTATACCCCTCATTGCACTCTGAATACAAATTCCTCTTAGAGAGAAAAAAAGGAAAGAGTTAAAAAAAGAAGTCTCGCAATGTCAACATTGCAATGACTCGCGCTTTTTTTCAATAACTGCATTTTTAATTCGCTTCATTTCTGGCGAAATTTATTTATTTATTTATTTATTTATTCAAATTTCATCCCCGCGGATATTAGTGCAAAAAGTTTTTTATTAAAGTAAAGAGTTCTTTTTTACTACCCGTTTTTTTATTAACTTATTTTTTAGTGATTCAAAATTTCCCAGAATTTTTGACGTTAAACTGATTTTCAAACATATTTTTTATAAATGCATTTGTTTATTAACCCATTTTTTATTACTCCGTTTTTTATTAACCCAGTTTCTATTAATAAATTATTTTATTAACAATTTTTTGATTAACAAATTCTTTTATTAACAAATTTTTTGATTGACCTAGTTCTTTATTAGCCCAGCTTCTTATTAACTCAAACAAATTTTTATAAACCGAAAAAGTTTTTTGTTAATATGAAAAAATATTTGACCGAAAATATGGAAAAATATTGAACAAAATTATAGAACAAAAATGTAGAATGAAATTAATAGGAAAACTGAAAAAGTATAAGGAAAAATACGAAAAAAAATAGTGCGAAAAAAGCAACAAGAAAGTTGAAGAAAATTGGAAAAGTACAGAGAAAAATGTAAAAATAGAAAGAAAAGGAAACTAGAAAAATAGAGAAATAGAAGGAAAATAGAAGGAAAAAGGAAAAAAGAAATTAGAAAACTCAAGGAAAAATTGCACGAAAAAAAAATAAAAGAAAAAAAATGATAAATGATTAGATAATTAGGGAATAATAGAAAATTTAAAAATTGTGGAAGAGAATGTTGAGAAAAATTATTTTATGCAGAAAAATAATGTTGTGCAGAAGAATAAATTTAATTTGAAATGAAGAAATTAAATTCAATGTTTCTTTTCAGCTTTTCCTTTATTTTTTATTTTTATTTTCCTTCGTTTTTTCTCCTTTAGTTTTCTATCTCTTATTTTTATTTTTTTCCATTTTTCAAATTATTTATCCAATGGAAGAAAGTTTTTTTTCTAAAATATATTTATTTTATTTTTTCTTCTAAAAATTATTATAACTTATTTTTTTTCTATTTTTTCTAGTTTTCTAATTTTTAGTTTTCTTGTACTTTTTGATACTTTTTTTTTCTGTTTTAATGAAGTAAAAATATCTATTTCTCCGAGTCAAATAAATGTATTATTATATTATTATTTTATTATTATTATTATATTATTTAAATTATATTATATTATGATATTATTTATTTCATTATTTATTGTTATGATTTATTTTATTATTTATTGTTATGTTTTATTCTATTATTTATTGTTAAGTTTTATTCTATTATTTATTGTTATGTTTTATTCTATTATTTACTGTTATTATTTATTTAATTATATATTGTTATTATTTATTTCATTATTTATTGTTATTATTTATTGATATTATTCATTTCATTATTTATTATTATTATTTAATTTATTTATTTGTCTCGGATTGATCAATTTTTTTACCTTATTAATCAACAACCACAGAGTGATAAATTCAAGTTTTTATTATTTTCTACTTTCAAGTTGGTCAAAAAATTGTTTTGAATTGGAATTTTGTTTAAAATACTTTTTCTAAACTATATTTTATTTATTTATTTTTAAGTAACCGCGGGTGTCAATTTGAAATAAATAAGTAAGTAATAAACGGGAAATAATAATTTTATATTATATTTTTTATATATTTTTTATATTATTTTTTATTTTTATATTTATTTATTTATTATCTTTTACTTTTAGAAATAGTGATTCAGGATAACGTAACAAAAATAAATAAATAAATTCATAATAAATAAATAAAAAATAGTGCCTTCTGCGCTAAAAAAAATTTATGGTCCTAAAAATTTCTTTGTGTAAAAAAATATGAAAGCAGAAAAAGTGGTGTGTAAATGAAGAATTAATTAATGTACCTTAAGGTCGCAAATAACACTTTTAAGTGAGAATAAAATCGGCCTCGTAATAAGATTACAGCAGCCAAGACGAATAACCGGAAATGAACGACAATGAATCGCGGTCTGATATGCTTCGTTACGTTAGACAATCTTCTTTTATTTAACCACCTAGCATTGAGAAATTCTCAATTCCTGATCATCCACAAAGCTTCAAAAAACTATTTCGTAAATAGCTAATATTACCCAAGAATTACAAACTCTATTTTTCATTAAATTGCAAAATTTATAATTTTGCAAATTTTTTTTGTCACAAGAGCAGCATTATAAAACAATGATTTGATTTATTAAATAACTGAGAATAATTTCTAAAAGCAATTGAAAATTTGTTGTGTAGTTTTAATTTATTTTTTAATTTAATTAGAATTTTTGTCCAATTTTGACAAGTTGATTTTATTTATTAAATAACGAAATAATTTAAAAAATTGAAAATTTGGTTTGTAATTTTAAGTGGTTTTTTTAAATTAATCGATTTTTTTGAAGTGTTTTTTTTTAATTAATCGATTTTTTTGAAAATTGTTTTTTTTTTAATTAATCGATTTTTTTGAAATGTGTTTTTTTAATTAATTGATTTTTTTGAAATGTGTTTTTTTTAATTAATCGTTTTTTTTTTTAAAAAGTGAGCCTTTTGTTCCAGGGTGTTCAAGAGAATTGTATTTACAAATAAATGTCGAATTTTATTTATGAAAATTCCTCTTTTAATTTGCAAATAAATTTTCAATTTCTGATAATTGGAATAAGTATTTGCAACATGAATGGAAAATTATTATAATTAGTAATTAAAACTTGAGAGAAGGGCAAAAATGCACTTGACATTTTGTAAATTACACGAGAGATTAATTTTTTTTAATTATAACGGAGTTGTAAATCATTCGTTTTTTAATTTCTTTTCTTTCACTATTAAGAATTTATTTGCTTGTAAATAATCTAATAAGAATTTAAATATAAGAATGTGTATCGTTAGAATATTTGATTTTGTTTCGAAACAATATTTTTGTTGCGACACTGGACTTTTTTTTAAAAATAATATTCATACTGAATTATATTTCTATCATTTTTTTTTTTGTACAAAATCATATTTGTACAAAATTAGATTTAATCAAATTTTTGTGTGCAGAATAACATTGTTTACAAAATTATATTTGCATTAAATTATATTTGCATTAAATTATATTTGTACAGAATTATATTTGCATTAAATTATATTTGTAAGAAACTGTGTTTGTACAGAATTGTATTTGTACAGAATTATATTTGTATAAAATTATATTTGTACCGAACTATAGTTGTTCCAAAATATTTTTGATGTGTCCAACTTTTTTTCAAAACTATTTTTTATAGCACATAATTTTGTCAACAATATTTTTCATAGCACATAATTTTGTCAACAATATTTTTCATAGCACATAATTTTGTCAACAATATTTTTTATCACTCATAATTTCTTTAAAAATATTGTTTATCACGTATAATTTTTTCAAAAATATTTCCTTTAGTGCATATTATCGTTAATTTATTAATTTAAATTTTATTTAGAATTTTTCAACTCACAATTTTATTCAGAAAAATTAAATCTTGGAAGCAAAAAACTAAATTTGAAAATTACGATTCGTTGTTTAGCAATTACTCACTGCAATTAAATATTTTGTTAATAATTCTGACAGATTTACGATAAGATTATGCGTTGATAAGATTCACACTATCATTGCAAACTATATTTTCTATTGCACATTCGCAGAACTTGTTTTTCAATTATAAATATACCTGAAAAATTTTCCTCTGCCTTTGAAAATTGAGAATTTTCGAAAATATTCAATTTGACAAGTATTTTTGATTAACATTTTTATCTTTAATCATTTTAATCGTAGTTTTAATTTTTTTTTAATAACTTTTGAGACTGATTGTTTCTATTTTTTTCTTTGAGAAGTTCAAGGTTTGCAGTGAAAGTTTTTTCTTAGGTAAATGGCCTCAAAAAAATGAGAAAAAAATGCTGGTCTTTAACAAATGGAACATTTTTGTTTCAAATTGTAATATTTGAGTTTTATAAATTAATAGAAAAATAATTCAGGCTTTGAATTTAATTTTATTTCATTTAAGTTTTCTGAACGAATTATTTTTATTTCTTTGTTAATTTATTTACATTTTTAATATTTTTAACATTTTTTTAACATTTCTAAATTAACATTATAATTATAGAATAGACTATTATGACTATTATTTTTTTTATTATGATTATTAACAACAATGACTTTCCATTTTTATTTTTGCAAGCCTGCATAATAAATAATATATTTATTGAAATAAATAAATAATAAATAAATAATGTTTATTATTATTATTGCATTGTTATTTTTTTTATTTTTATTTTATTTATTTATTTTAAATAGAAAGAAAAAAATATTATTATTATTATTATTATTATTATTATTATTATTATTATTATCATCATCATCATCATTATTAGTATTACAATGTATTATTATTATTGTCCTTTTTGTCAATCACTTTTTCATAAAAATAAATGTTTCGTAATTTAATTTAATGTCAAAATTGATAATAATGAATTTTAGAATGAAGATAAAAAAAAAGTTCAAAAACAAAAAAGCAATGCTTCCCTATGAAGAAGCAAAAAGAAACAAAAAAAAATTGTGTGATAAAAATTTTGAAATTTAGGAATTAAAAAAAATTGTGTCAGTCGGAATAAAAAATGTAATTGTCTTAAAAACAAATTTGGTGTAAAAACAAATTTAGCATATTGGCGTTTTTATCGACAATTAAGTTTTTTCATAGGCAATTTTCGTTATCTCAAAAGATGTAATTTTTCTTTTTAAAAAAGTATGCTAATGAAATTCACTGTTGAAGGCAATCATTCAAGAAATGCAAATTTTTGTATCGGAATTCGATTTTATTATGAAATTAACTGTACACTTTTTCCATTTAAATTTAAGGCACTATTTGATTTATTATTTCCAGGCAATTTCGAATACAAAATTAGAAAATAGTTTTTCGTTCAATTTCAATGTCAAAAATTAATTTTGTTGATAAAAACACAAATTTTTTGAAATAAATATTTTAAAATAATAATTAAAATTTTTTTTTGCAATTAGATATACAAGTGAAATATTTTTAAACAAATTTTAGTTTATTGAAAAGAAAAATTGTATTTTTTGTTTTATTTAAGTCCATTTAAATTACGCAAATTGGATGGAATTAATGATTTATTTTCTTTTTAATAAAATAGAATGAGATTAATTTTTTTCAGAGTTTTAAATACACAAAATGCAAATGTTATTTAAATTTTTTTAAAAGAATGTGATCAATTGTATTAAATTAATTCCAAATAAATTATTATATTTTTGTTTGTATAAAAATGAAAAATTATAAATGAAAAATGTCATGAAAAATATTTTATGACAATTAATTTATTTGTTATTTTATGACAATTAATTTATTTGACAGTATTTTATTGCAATTAATTTAATTAGGGAAATAATTTTTTTTGTCGGGAATGTTCAATAAAATAAATCGGAATGTAAATAAAAAAAAGAAATTAACTTATGAAGCACTCACCTTCTCAGTGCAAAGTGGAAGCAAAATTTGCTCTGTGATTCAAAGTTTGTGAATATATACCAGAGTGGTCCTCATTTAAAATTCAGCTGCAGAAACCTCTGACGATTGGTTGGTTCGTCGACCTGTCTCCCACCAATCAGGTTTTAATAATCAAAAACTAATCTTTTTAACACTAAATACTTTATTTCTTAACAATCAGACTAAACAAGGTTTAATTAATCCTTTATTTATTTAACAAAAACTTGCAATAGACTGCAAACGAAATGTTGATTCACTATTTATTTATCATTTGCATTCATTTGAATTCAAGAATTTAAACTAAATTAATTTCACACGCTTTCGCTGGTTTTTTTTTATTTTTGAGAATATTATATTTTTATTATTTTTAAGAATATTATTTTTTTACTATTTTTAAGAATATTATATTTTTATTATTTTTAAGAATATTATTTCTTTATTATTTTTAAGAATATTATTTTTTTATTATTTTTAAGAATATTATTTTTTTTATTATTTATAACAATATTATTTTTTTATTATTTTTACAATACTATTTTTTAAGAATTTGATGATCGGAAAGTTTCAATTTGCTAGGTTATCCTCTGATAAATACTATTTTTATTTATATTGTTAATTGCTGCTACAGAGAAATTTTTTTAAAAATGCCCAATTTATAATAAATTTATAAAATTCAACAAAACTCGATTTATTTAATTGTACATTACAATGAAAAGATTTTTTTACCTCGAACTCGCAACAAGGTAATAAATTAATAAATTTAAAATAATAATTTAAATATATTTTTATGTTTATAAATAAATATCATTTACTTTTTCCAAAAATAATCGGTCCTTTTCCGTAAAGAAAAGAAATAATAAATAAAATTAAAACAACAAAATGAAAACTTAAAAAATATTGCATTGTCAATAATTGTTTAATGCAATACGTTTTTTTTATTATCAATGACATTTTTGACATTTTTGAAATTAAAATAATATAGTTTTAAAATTTATTTCTTGATTATAAAAACGGTTAAGATAATAATCACGGGTTCCATTCTCTCAGAAAAGTAATTAGTAGATAATTTACTTTTCCGGTCTCTTGAGAAGGATTAAAATCTAATTCAGAGGATTATATTTTTATGTTTGATTTTATATCGCCAATTGACGACTTTATCGGTTCTTAAAAATTAAATAAGGTTTGAATTTTTTTTTAAATTTGAAAATTATTTTGATTTAAAAATAACAACAATTAATTACTGTTACTCATTATTGTTGTTATTGTTGTTTTTTCGAAATTTTTTTGTCATTTTTTATTGTTGTTGAGCTTGTTGTTATTTTTGTCGTTGTTGTTGTTGTTATTGTATTTTTTATTGTCGTTATTTGTTGTTATTTTTTAAAAACAATTTTGCTATTTTTGTTATTGTTGTTGAGCTTGTTGTTGTTATTGTTACTTTTGTTATTAATGTCGCTCTTGTTATTATTGTATTTTTTATTGTCGTTATTTGTTGTTTTTTCGAAATTTTTTTGTTGTTTCTTGTTATTGTTGAACTTGTTATTGTTTTCATTATTATTGTTGTCGTTATTTTTTATTCTTGTTTTGTTGTTATTCTCATTTTTTGTTATTGTTGTTATTTTTATTTTTGTCTTTAGTTTTTGTTATTGTTGTTATTGTTGTTATTGTTATTATTGTCTTTATCTTTTGTTATTGTTATTGTTATTATTGTCTTTATTTTTTGTTATTGTTGTCGTTCTTATTATTGTCGCAAATTTATTGTTACTATTGTTGTCATTATTATTGTTATCATTGTTGCTGTTGTTTTTAAATCATTAAATTTACATTACTGTCATTTTTTAAAAGATGTATAGCATCAACTAATTATTAAAAAATAAAGGAAATAAACTTTAAATTGAATATGAAAAAAATGAATGCACTTTAAGTTCATACAGAAATTAAATTAACATAAAAGACCAGCAATTATCATTTATCAGTAAAACTGAACCTAAAAAAATTTAAATAACGAATAACAAAGTAAATAATGAATGCTATATTTTTGCACAAGTTGACAAAAAAGAAATTTTGAAAGTCCCAAATTAAGATTCAATGAAAGTAATTATGTTTATTTAAAAAATGATGCCAAGCAAATAATATCAAAAGTGGAATAATTATGAGCATAATAATAAATTATTCACAACCAGAGAATTTTCCTCTCAACCGTATTTTATAAAGCTTCTAAAAATATAAATTATTCACTATTAATTTCGTCAGAATTTTTAATAATCCTTATTTAATCTCTTAATTTACACGGGATATTTTCCATTCGAAAATTAATTTCTTTTCTTTCTGTTGAAATAATTTTTTTGCAAAATGTTAAATTTGATTAAAAATGGGTTAAATTATTTAAATTAATTAAATAATTTAAATTATTTAAATTATTTGAATTATTTAAATTATTTAAATTATTTGAATTATTTAAATTATTTAAATTATTTAAATTAATTGAAATAATAGTTTAGTTTATTTTCTCCATTGTACACTTGAATAAAGTTTTACAATTATTTTCACAATAAAACATTGTTTCATTAATTGAAATAATATTTTGTGTAAAAATTTTACGATTCAAAAGGGTATCCTAATTTCTACGATTTCAGAATTTAGTCTGATTTAAGATTCTACGATTGAAAGCAGTTGGAAATGAGAGAAAAAATAAGGAAAAAATGGAATTTACATTCCTCTTTGTGAAAAATAGTCTTTTTATGGATAAAATGGAGTTGAGATTTGAGAGATTTATTTGGCAAGGATTGGAGAGTGGAAGATGAGTGAGAATAGATAGATATGGAAATGAAGATTAAGGGACGAGTGTATTTAATTCAAAACGAAATTGACTTTATCGTGACATGTGGACCTTTAAAGGCCAAGAACCTTGATGCGTAGGACGTTCCACCTTCTTTTCAAAAAGAAAGACTCCTCAGAGTAAATCGAATACATTATTCGCAGATTCTCCATGCTCCTTTCTGCAATCGCACTCTGACTCAAGTTGGAATGTCAAATGCTTTTTGCTCTGTCCAGTGACAACTTTCTGCCCCAAGAATCGTCATCTCGTAAACTTGCATTTCTTTTCCCATTTTATCTAGTATTAAAAGGAAATCATTTTTTCCTCTCTTGCAAATTTTTATTTTTATGAAAATTTCATTTCAATGGTTTTCGAAATGGTCTTTTTTCATAGAAACGATCTTTTTATAAATTTCACAGCATTTTTTTTCTTTTATAAATTTTAAAATATTTTTTTTTTTCTTTTATATCATTTTCTTAAAGCTGCAACTCTTTTTTTTTTTATATAAGGAAGATCCATTATGTCCGTTTGTGATTATAGAAAAAAAACATGTTTTTGTCAATCAAATTTTTAATTTTTAGATTATTTAAACAATCGGTCTATAAAAACAATATTTGTCTGTAGAAACAATCTATTGATACAAAGAAATTTTTTTCTATAAAAGCAATCTTTCGATAAAACAATATTTTTCTGTAAAAACAATCTATTGATGGAAACAATTTT
>WNHD01007846.1:0-12739 GCA_011057455.1 Ganaspis sp. Gsp50
GCTTTTACTTAGTGCCATCTAATGTAACTTTGTGTATTTTTATCTAATTATTATTTAGTTTTTTTTCTCTCTTTTCTTCTTTTTATTATATATATTTAGTCTCTATTTTTGTACCAAAGGGCTCTGCCCGTGCACAGAAAAAACAAACTGTTGTTTTCCATGGCATATGCCTGTAGAATTCCAATGCATCTAAAACAACAGAAAGTCTTTATGGGCGGTAACAGGCAAAAAAATTCACATGCATCAAGAACAACAGAAATTTTTTCTTGTGTGTATACTTATAAAATAAAATAAAAATTTCTTTAAGTCAATATTAAATTAATTGTAGAAGTGCATAATTAAATGAAATTATAATAAATAGGACAAGTTTTTGCTCGATGATAATAATAATTAATGAATTATGGTAAAAATATATAGTGCGGGTATATCAGGAAAACAATTTGTAGGACAAATCAATTGTGACGATAGGTTTAGCACCCAATTATTTTAGTTGTGAGCTTTTGATTTAGACGATAAAATTAAGTAGATTTTATCGACTGTTGGGTAAGAAGGGAAAATTTCCTCTTTATATAACGAATGACTGCCACTGATTCATGGATGGCAGTATCGTATGGAGGGAGAGTTAAGCAGTTAAATACGGTTTTCAGCTCCTATCAATGAAACTTGAAGCTTTGATAGAGACGCGTGTTTGGCATTAGTAAGCTGCCATTTAGCTGTTGTGAATGCAACCACACGTCTGGTTAGAAGATTTTTCGCTTTAATAATCTCAATCTAGAAATAATTCGATGTTTGTTGTAAATAGATTTTGAATCTTATTAAAGATGTAAAGTAAATACTTCATCATCTTGCAACAAAATGATATGTTAACATTCTAAACTAAAGAAAAGAATTTTCATTTATATATTTTTTTTATTTAACTATTTCGACAATTTACAATCTTTACAAAATTAGGAGCGCGACACATTTAATTTTATCCAAATGCGAAAAGTCACCATTACTGTCAATAACTCTTTGATATCTGGTATCAACATAAACCAATTTAGAAGCAATTACATTTATTAATTTTATTTAATTTTATTTATTAATTTAGACGCAATTTAAGCAAACCAATTTAGACTATAGAAAAGCAGAGGGTATTTATTAATTTATTATGTATGGTGGACTGAAGGGAAAGCTTGAGAAAAATCAAACAATTTGGCAACAGTGATGAAAGGGTTCAAAATTTTATTATTTGCTAATTCCGTAGGCAGATTAGTTTGTACCACACAATCACAAGACGTAAAATTTAAAATATGATCCTCTCTCGTCCATAATTTTTCGTTTGAAATTTTAAATAAATCATTTTTATTTTCAATTTCATCATTCTTGCTAGTTCCAGGTATAGCTTTTCATTATTATTATTATTTAACCCCTTTTAATTTTCTACTTTCAAAACTTTTATCTCTAACTTTAAACCTCTTCTCAAAACCTGATTTGTTCTTTTGCATTTCAGAGCCTTGCCTTTTCCCACAAACCTTTTCAACTTCAACTTCTTCAACTTCACTACTAAGATTCCTCCTCTCTCCCATTTCGGTAGATAAAAGCTGCGCATTTCTTTCATCCCCGCTCAGGAAAGGATCAGACTCTAAATTTTCATTTCCGCTTTCTTTCCGTCACTTTTTGGCCCAAACTTCAACACTTTTTTCAACTTCTTTCCTTTTTCTGCAAGCACTCTCCCCTAATTCTGTTACCCTTTCCATGTTTAAATCTTTACTTGATTCTTTTAATATTACATTATCTAATTTTTCAATTACTTTATTTTCATTTAACTCTTTTATTTCATCATTTTCATTAAATCTTGTTAAAAACACTCTTTCAATTGGAAACTCATCATAAAAATTTTTTACATCAATTATTACTTCAATTTTATCTTCTTGTAAATCTTTCCTTGACCTTAAAACTTTAATTTCAGAAATTAGATTTCTCGAAAGTGATCTGTAACTATTGTAAATTTTCTCCCGTACAAATATGGTCTAAAATGTTTTACAGCAAATATTATTGCCCGTAATTCTTTTTCTGTTGTTGTATAACGGAATTCCGACCCTACTAAAGTTTTTGATGCATAAGCTATTCGAAGATCTTGACCAATTTTACCTTGACTTAAAATTGCTCCAACTGCAAAATCTGATGTATCTGATGATATTGAAAATCTGATGTTGTTAATATAAAAGGTTTATTAAGATCAGGAAATTGTAATACCGGTTTTGAACACAAAATTTCTTTTAATTTATTAAATGCTTCGTTAGTTTTTAAATTTCAATCAAAATTTACATTTTTCTTCAATAAATTTATTAACGGTTTAGCAATTTGTGCAAAATTTGGAATAAAACGTCTATAGTATACTGCCAATCCAAGAAACTGTTTAATATTTTTCCTGTTTTTTGGTTGAGGAAACTTTTTCACAGCTTCAATTTTCTTATGATCCGGCTTTAATCCACCTACAGAAATCACATGCCCCAAATAACCCATTTCTTTTCACAAAAATTAACATTTATCCGGTTGTAAAACTAATCCGGCTGTTTTTAATCTACCCAACAATTTTTTTAATTTTCCATTATGATCTTGTAAGGATTTCGCGAAAATCACTATATCATCCATATAAACAAATAACTCTATTCCTTGTAAACCGGATAATACCCTGTCTGCCTTCAACAACTTGCCTTTTGCTCGTCCAATTTGTCTCGAAACCACGTTTTTTCAACTGAGTGACACTCTTGTTTAAAAACTATTGCACTTATCAACATGAGCCAAATGACATTTTACTCTTAAAATGTCTCTCTATGGCCTGAACTAGAACCAAAAATATTCATTGTTATTTAAAAAAGTTATAAACAATTAAAAGTGAAAAAAGGGTAACAAAATTAAAAATTCTGACATTTTTTTTGTGATAATGTTTCATTTTAGTTCAGACCATAGCCAATGTGATACAGAATAAGAAACCGTTTTTATTTTTGCTTTCACAATCAGATAATTTGTTGTTGAGTTATCCTGTCACTCATTGGCAAGAGGGACGTTTTTCAGCAGCCATTTTTAAAGCCGCTATTTAAAAAAATTTTTAACTTGTTCATTATATGTAATTTCATATATAAAAAGTCCTGTTATTAAATATTTTTTGTATTGTAAATAAAATTTATTTCTAAAAAACACGATTGCCATAGGAACCTAGCCTTAATGTATTTACGTTGGAGGAACGACGGATTATAGCTGCCGTTTTATTTATTTTTAATCTTATAAATTACAGACTTGATTCTCTTTATTTACTTAGTAAAATTAATTTTATAATACCAAGACTTGTGACAAAACGTGCAAAGAGCCTTTTTATTTGAAACAACAGAATATACTAAGCACATGCAGAGGGGCAAATATATCGAACGCAAAATTTAGGTAAGAAGTAAGCCTGCATACTTTAACATTAATACCATTGACCAAATAAATATTCCTCCAAAAATGGTATCATTCAGGTATACAAATGCAGAAAATATTCACGAATCGATTGATATAAGAAACTAATTTTTCGAAAAATCTTCAGCGAGAGATTTTTTTCCTTAGCAGACTTGCCATATGTTTATGACATCAGTTTGGCCATCATACATTTCGGTTATACCCATAAAACCCCTTCTGCGCTTAATGACCCCTGTTTTGAAATCTCGGTAGTGAAACTTTTACCGTTCGCAAATGGAAGTAAAGCAGGATCCTTATTTTGAAATGATCACTTCTGATATTCAAATGCCCTTGTATTTTCTGAATACACTGCTCTTTAGTGCAATTATTGCAGTGAATTGGATGTCTCGGTGGCTACAAGTATTCAGTATTCACGTACACTTTCATGGAACATGACAATAACATTCTGTAAGTACGTGTTTGTAGTTACCCCTGAGGTGAGCCACCCCCGAGACACAAGTGAAGCCACGCCTCCAAGTTAGATTGTCGACATGGGGTTGGTTGTCACGGGGGTGGTATAATAGGGGGCGGTGCTTCCAGCATCTATTCGCTTTTACGTCCTGAGTCTCACAGGATGCGCGAGTCTGAGTTTGTCCGTTCGCGAAACTTACCCCGCGTGGACAGTCGCTCCAAAAACCACTCTTAGGGTACCACAAATTTTCTTCAACTTCTCTTCCCTTCGGGTGCGGATTTTCCAGCAAAAAAGCGGATTTTTGAAACACTAACGTGATTTTGTGTGTTAATTTGTTTGTTTAAAAGTTGCATTGTTGTTGCTTTTGAAAAAGAAGAATAAAACACTTTTGGGCATCTTCTTTCTGCTTGGAAGATTTTAGACTTTTAGGTAAGTAATTTTCGGATAATTTTTTTAAGAGAACGGAACGGATGCTAATTATTAGGCACATGTACTGAAAAACCGTAAAAAGAAACAATTTTCTAAATGCAGTTTTTAAAAAAAAAAGAAAAATTAACACAAACAAAATATGCGAGAGAAAGATAAAATTTGCAAAAATATAAAAAATTCACAAGAAAATTTTACTATTGAAATTCAAACCAAGAAAATGAACGAGTTTTTACTAGCAATATGCATGGAAAGAAATTTTAAGTTCAGCTAACTTGGGACCCACCTTGAAACTACATGGGTGACTAATAACAAACTTTTAACATCAAAACGTTGATTTTTTAACCAAAAGTTATATTTACATTCATTTTAACAGCTAAATTTGATAAAATAAATATATATTAGTTTTGTTATTCGACGCTAATAACGTAAATTAGAATTTCACTGAAATATGAGATTCAAACGAAAATTATATTTTGTGTTTTAATGGTATCAAGTTAAATGGAAATTTTAATTTACGATTGTATGTATCAGCATCGAATACATAATTTATTGGATATTCATTAAAATCTAGCTTTTAAAAATGAAAACAAAATTTGCTTGTGATTGAAAAATCAACGCTTGAGCTGAATTTCCAAGACATAGCACTATTCATGGAGTTTATCTAAGAGTCTACCCTTAGCTAGGGAATAATAGGTGTACGCTGTAGAATATTAATAATCTGAAGTTAAGATTATTAATATTTCAATTATTAATAACAGAAATTGAAGGGAAACATATTTGATACATGGAAAATCAAAAACATAATAAAATAAATTTGATTAAATAAGAACAAGGGGAATTAAAATAGAAAGAATAAAAGAATATAAATTATTATAAATAATTTGAATTTAAATATAGAAAGAGGGAATTAAAAATTTAATAATATTTAAATGAAATAAATAAAAGAAAGTCACACAAAAATTAATTATTATTTATTTTATTTTTATTTCAGTGTGAACGATCCTTAAGCTTCTTAATTTCTAAATTTAAAAATCCGGAAGTATTTAATTACTATTATCGTGTAGGTGAGTCGGATATCAATTTAGATTCATTGGTCAAGGATGAACAGAAATATTTTGATTGTTGTGACATTTAAATTTTAAATCTAAATTCAATAAATAAGAGATATAAGATAAACTCGGATTTCTTTGATAATTTTTAATTTTAAAATTTGTTAATTCATTAATTCATTATTTATTTAAATTATTATAAATATTAATATTCTATTAGTATGGACTCTTAATATTCTAGAAAGTAGAAATTATATTATTTAATATATTATTAAAAACAATTTATCTAACATTGTTTTTAAAAATTATTTTTATTATTAACAATAAATAATAAAAGCTTACAATAAATATAATTAATGTTCATCAGTATCATTAATTCTGTTAAAAGTGACAAATATATTAAAAAAATAAAATAAAATTTTAATGTAAAAGAAGAAATTAAATTAGATATTTGATTCCAAATTAAAAGAATAAGATTATTAAAGCAATTAGAATGAACTTATCTCTTTAATTTGTAAACAGGCGGCTTTAAATTGAATTTAAAATTCAATGTTTCCATAGGTTTAAATGACTATGTTTTGATCTATATTCTGTCTTTCTATACCAAAGCTACTCTAATGAGTACATGATATGTCAATATTTTGAAAAAGTACCCCGGTTTAAGGAACAGAGATAGAATATGTGACGCTCCACGAGAGAAGGGACCTTATATCAAGAGCGAATAAGGTCCCTTCTCTCGTGGAGCGTCACATATATGCTTCAACTGGAATATATGCACTATTCATGGTGGTACTATTCAAAGAGTTGACTGTATCTGATGTAAGTCGAAATAAGCGTATGAAGTACAGTAAATCAAATTGTTTGAATCGATTAAAATTAACAGATCTCTTTAAATAAACACAATTTTTATAGATTGACGAATTTGTAAATAACAAAATTCATGATTAATACAAATAACGCCAATTTGGATTAAATTAATTATTTGAATTAAAAATAAAATGAAAGTTGTTGCAAATGAAATATTTAAAAAATTAACGAATTATCAAAACGGATTTTAATCCTATCCCCTGGAGAGAAATTTTGCTTGAATTCTGGTTTTGGAGTCTCGACTCGATTCGGGTGTGCAGTCGTGTAGAAAACTACTTACAACTTGTAAAATTGCTTTTACGAAATCCCATAACATGAGTTTAAAAAACATTTGAAAAAATCACCTGTGTCCCGGATTGGAAGTTTTTCTTAATTCTTTTGAAATGGTTTCCTGGGCGTTCAAGTTTAGCCATGAAAGCAATTGGTGTACACCGGCTGGCTAATCCTAGAACAAACAGTTTATGGTGTTTGCTTGAGAGTAGAACTACCCCACGAATGTACCCTATGGCGAACCGAACCCTTGTAGGTCTCGTGGGACCAGTTTATCCCGAGCCGTGAATCGACTATCAATTTATTTTGCCGCTATCTTCTTTTAAAAGAGTTGCATCTTTTATCGATGCTTATTCGTAATGAAACTTTCTATTCGCGATATTTGACACTCCGTGAGGAACAATGAGACTGAGAAATTTAAGATCCTAATGATTTTTTAACGAAGGGGTAAGTTTTTGCCCAAGATTGACGAATGCCTGGAAATAATTTGTTTTAAATAATACAATTATTATTTGAAGACCTAGCACAAATAAGGATCTATAATACATTTGAACAATTTTACAAAAGATATGACAAAAGACAATTTCACTGTCAGCAAAAATTAATTTTTAGGGTACTTTTATCAACATCTTTAACTTTTCGTCTTCAAACTTTGCTCTTGGCGATTCAAGCTTTCATTTGAACGTGGAACCTAATTTATAACACAATTCAAAATATTTTTATTTAAAATTAAAAATAATCATATACTTGCATTTTATATCTTAATTTTTTCAAAAAGTTGCCCTGGAGGAGCGTTTATCCGAATTCGTAATAAGCGTGAAAAAATCTTTCGAAAGCAATATGTTTAAATCGAGGGTCAGATTTAGTGTCGGACTGTGTTTCGATAAAAATTGTATAGTTTTAATCGTTATTTAGATTAAATAAATCAATTTGTTAGAGCGCCAAATCCCTTAATCCTCTAGAGGATCATGAAGTTCAAATCAAATCGATTAAAGATGAAATCGACTAACTCTCCGAGTCGAGATTTTGATTCTCTGGTCATTCTCTTGGTCCTCTTTTACTTTTCTATTACTGATCTTGGTTCTCTTTTGCTTCTCTTACTTTTCTTTTGATTTTCTTAATGATCTTCTTTTGCTCTTTTCAATACGTTTTTGATTCTCGCTTACTTCTCTTTACTCGTGGAGATTCCATTTAACCTAGCAGAGACTTTGACCGTTTGGCGTCTGCGTAGAAATTTCATCAGTAAGGAATACAAGATGGCGACTCGCATTGACGTGTGTGAAGTGACGCAGTGCAGTAAATTAAACTCTTTAATACTTTATCGTCGCAAACATTAATTTTAGTGAAGTTTGTATGAGTGTACGGGACTAAACCCGAATTTACACAATTTTATATTTCACTTTTACTTTACTTTAATTTATAAATTTTATGCCAAGCTAGTCAGTAAAAATAGACAATAGTTATTAACTGCGGAGAGCGTCGGAGTAAGGAAAAATACTGATTTTATATTTTAAACATTTTAATTAATTAGCAAAATTTAACAAAATTGCAGAAGATTCGGCCATGATTGCCGATTAATTATTACAAGCACTGATCATAGGAGCAATGAATAAAAACATTAATATAAACACTAAATGTTAGGTGGAGACGACTCCACCTAGAAAAGAATTTACAATATGAGAAGATGCGGAGCTCACCTTAAGGACGGCGAAAGACCCCCCGATTGTTTTTAACTTTACATTTTAACAGAACTATAACTTTTTTAAAAAGAAAGACGTTTTACATTACATAACTTTACATTTTAACAGAACTATAACTTTTTTAAAAAGAAAGACGTTTACTTTCCGAACACCAAACTAGAAGTGACGCGAGACTACACTGAAAAAATCTTGGGCGACCAGCGCTCCCAAGTGTGGGAAGAACGTTATTCAACTAACTTCACTCTTTTAAAATCCATGCGAGAAAGTAAGTGTGTTTCGTCTCCAACGACAAAAATGCAGAATTCATTTGCGCAAGCGCGTCGAATCAATCTTGCTTCAATACTAAAGTCAATAGTTTTTATATTGATCGCTGCGCATTAGTGTACCGACCGTCGATGGATTATCATGACCAGATGGCGCCACAACACTTCACAGTTCAAGATGGTCGTCTGTTTTGACTGGTGAACAATAACAGCATTCCGTCTTGCAAAATCTCTGGATTCTTTTTCGAAATCGGGAATCACATCCAATCGAAGTTCCACGACGTCGACGATGTTGAATGATGAAGTCCACGATGTCTTGAAGTTGACAATTGAGAAAATTTTAAAGTATCAGGAACAGTTGGCATGACAGCTCGGCTGTCTTTCACAAACTTCCCTGACGATGGTCAGTGCTCCACAGTGGTCGGGAATATAAAATCATTTGGCAAAAATATTTTTACATTCTCATCAAAAATGAGACTATATTCAAATTGTGCGATTTTGGACTTTTGCTAATTTTTTTAATTGATAACAATGTTCTATTAATGAAAATGAGAAATAACCATCAGACATTTCCAGCTTGAATATTTAAGGTAAAAATCGAAATTAAAGTGAATGGTGATTGTAAAAATAGAAAGTACGCTAGGTTTTAATTTAATGAAATTTTTCAAAGAAAGATAATAACAAACGCTGTGAGTCTACGGATATTTAAACTAAAACTATTTCCTATGAGTGAGGATTAGACGTCCAATCTTTGTTACAGTTCAATATATAATTTAGTTCACCTGTATTATTACTATAATTATTTAATTCTCTTGAGTTACTGAATTGTTGCTTTTCATACTCGTATTCACAGTTAACTTCAAAGTATAGAGTTAGTACCAAAAGTATCAAATTAATCAAGATTTTGTAATTAACTAGATACTTTTAAATAAACTGAACTATTATATGTTAACTCTAATTGATGTGAAATCATACCAAAAGTAAATAATTCTAGAATACAATCTGTGAGTTAAATTCATTTTGAAACATTTTCGATATTTAGATTGAATAACTATACTTTATGTTAATTTTATTTACAAGAAGAAAAATTGAGGCAAATTTTGTCTTATAGGTAATCTTAGTCAAAACGAAAGATTGGAGTGAATCGATACCACACTCATTGAAGCAATTTAATTATTAAAGTATCATCCTAACGATATTTAATCTTTTAATACCCTTGAGGGATTCCAATACCCTCTGGCAGTAAATGGTTATTTGAGAGCGACAGATGAAAATGCACCGCATTCTGGATAATAAAAAATAAAATTCAACTATGCAAATCAACAAGACTCTGAAGGATTATATTCTCTTTCCGAGGATCAAGACGTAATTAATATTAGCTATTATCGCAAAACCTGAAATCAATCTCAAAGCAGTTAAATTTATGCAATCCATGATTAAAAACTCATGCAGTTCATTCAGCAAACTTCATATAATATATTTATATACTTTGAAAATGAATATTGGTAAAGTCATAACATTTTGCATAAAAAGACATATTTAATGATGTTGCGGAATTTTACTGTTAATCTTAATGTAAATAAAAGTCTTGTATCTAGCTCAGTTCTTTTAATACAAGCTAACATAAATATTGAAAAATAATTTTTCAAATACGTCGAATATGTTCTTTTGAATTAGTGGAAGTCGTTGATTTTCACTGGATAGTCACTGATTCAAATAAACAAACAAATTTTAATTATCGTGTTGTTTGGTGTACACACATTAATATCACTAAAAGTAATTTCCGGTACGTAAAACTACCAAAAAGTTGAATTTACTGCACCGCGTTACTTCACACACGTCAACTATAGCATCGCCATCTTGTACTCTTGACTGGCCGAATTCTTGCGCAAACGCCAAGTCGGCTGATAGGTTATAGCGCTCTTCACTGTCTCTTAGCGTGACAATTCCATAAACTGATTCAAACCGCGGTATTTTCCTTGATTAAGATTATTGTAATTACCTGAATTAGTTTAATATTCCCAAGGGAAACTAATTCTTCTTCTTCTTCTTTAATTTGTGGCCCAAGTGTGGCTGGCAAAAGTTTAGAGAAATCTTAGAAAATAAAATATCCCTTGCAATACCCTTAAAGACCGAAGAAGATATAGATGAGGCAGTAGAATTTATTACTAACTTTTTTCAAGAAGCTTGTTGGACAGCAACCCCAACAGAAAATTTTGTAACAAAATCTGATATTTCTCCTGACTTTATTAAACAAGCAATAAAAGAAAAACGGGTACTCAGAAAAATATGTCAAAATACGAAGTATCCTGAAGATAAAATATACGTTTGAATAAAGTGGCGCAAGAGCTCAAAAAATTACTTGATAATTTACGTAATTAAAGTTTTCAAAACTATATTAAAAGTCTCAATCCTAGAGAAGCAACAAATTATTTTTTATGGAAAGCTACTAAAGGAATGAGAAGGCCAAAACAGACTTTTCCGCCTAAACGTTCAAAAAATGGAAAATGGGCTAGAAGTAACAAAGATAAAGCTGCATTATTTGCAAATTACCTTAAGGAAGTATTCTAACCACATACATCAGAGAATCTGCTAAAGGAAAAAGAAAAAATTGTAGGATTCTTGAATTCATCCTATCAAATGTCTTTACCCATAAAGTCGTTCCAAATTAACGAAGTAAAGACCATAATTATTCGTAAACTGAAAAATAAAAAAGCTCCTGTATTTGATCTTATCACTGGAACTGTTATCAAAAAACACCAGATTGTAGTTGCTTTCGGAAGTATATCCCTAATAACATATATAAGTATAACTATTTTAAGAGAAGGAAATAATAACAAATAATTCAATAATAAATAATAATAATAATAATTCCACAAATAATTCTTACTCCTAAACCAGGCAAACCGGCAGACAAAGTTGGCTCTTATAGATCTATTAGTCTGATACCAGCACTTTCAAAAGTTTTTGAAAAATTATTCCTTTCCCGTTTACAAACCATAATTAAGGACGAAAAATTAAAACCTAATCATCAATTTGGTTTTCGTCAACAACATGCAACAGTTGAACAGGTACATAGAACTGTAAACAAAATAAATAAAGGTTCAGAAGAGAAAATATTCTGCATTGCAGAATTTTTAGTTGTTACGCAAGCCTTTGATAAAGTCTGGCATGAAGGATTACTTTATAAAATGAAACAAAAATTACCTTATAACTACTATATAGTTTTAAAGTCTGATTTATTAGATAGGTATTTTCAAGTTAAATTTCAAGAAGAACAAACATCTTTATTTTCAATCTCATAAGTTCCACAAGGTAGTGTACTAGGACCAACTTTATACTTCCTTTACATTGCTGACCTACCAACATTAATTAACGACATTGTAAGTGCAACATTTGTAGATGATACAGCTTATATATAGCGATTGACAATGTGGCAAAGATTGCATCAGAGAAACTACAAGAACATCTAATTCTCGTAGAAAGATGGATAAAAAATATGGATAATTTAAGTCAACGAATCCAAATCTACACATGTTACATTTATAATGCGAAAGGACACATGTCTTCCAATAACATTAAACAATAAAACACTACCAATGGCAAAAGAAGTTAAATATCTTGGAATGCATCTTGATAGACGATTAACCTGGAAAGCACACACTTGGAATAAACGGAAGCAACTTGGTTTAAAATTTCGAAATTTATATTGGCTGCTGGAACCAAAATCTCAACTCTTGCTGGAAAGTAAACTACTCTTGTATAAATGCATAATAAAACCAATTCCGACTTACAGAATTCAACTTTGGGAACAGCTAGTAACTCTAACATCGAAATTATACGATTCTAAATCATTAAGAACTATTGTGCATGCACCGTGGTATGTTCCTAATGAAGGGATTCATCGCGATCTAAATATAAAAACAATGCAAAGTGAAATAAAATGTTTTAGTGACAAATATCAAGAAAGACTAAAAAAAGATTCAAATACTCTAGCTACAAATTTGTAAGTAGCTCGAAAACAAACTAGGAGATTAAAGAGATTCCAACCTTTGAATCTCTCAAACAAATTTTAGGGAACAATTTAGTTTCACACATCGTTGCCGATCACTTTTCCCAATCCATTTTTCCCAACCCATTTTTCCCAAGACCTATGTTTCCCAATAAACCTTTTTTCCCAAAAAATAATTTCGTAAATTATGCAGAGGCAGACAGAATTTTTTCAGAGGCTGATATTGTGGCCTAGGAGACGTAGGTACTAAAGAATTT
>WNHD01007847.1:0-19440 GCA_011057455.1 Ganaspis sp. Gsp50
TACAGATTTGGAAATTTGCGCACCCTCGGAGAACAAAATGAGGACTTATTTATGTTCTCTTTAGATTCTCTAAAAAGAGAACCAAAATTTTGACTCGGGCAAGGAAAAGAAATATTGTTGTTCAAAATCTTGGTAACGAAGTGACGTAAAGTAAACGGGATAAATTGGAGTAAAGAAGTTAGCGGTTAGAAAGAAGGAAGAATCTGATTGAGTGATTAATACGTCTTTTAATAAGAAGACTGACGGAGAATAGTCTCTTAAGTCAGTGAAAGATAAAAGATTGCTGTCCGGGTGAAACTTATGCCAAGGAGCATGTTCATTGTTATCCTGACGATGTATTTTCCGAGTCTGGGCATAATTCTTGTTTGTGGGATGTGGCGCAAGGGTCGGGCATTCCACCCTATAAACTAGCGACGATTCTTGTCGTAGAAGGCATTCGATTGGACAAGTCTTGAGCGACAAGCAGCGACAAAGCAAAGCAACGCTAGTCGATTTGTATTTTGTTGGCGCGAGAATAGCATGACGCTTTATTAGCTGTATATACCGCAAATCGGAGCCAAGAGGCCCATTGCTGACGGTCGTTAACCGAACGAGCGGGTGCATCGGAATCGGGCTATTGCACTTTTAATGTCATCCCCCTGGGATAGATCCAAGAATCAGGCCGCAGGAACATATGTCCGAGAAGCGCGAAACCAAGTGGTGACTAACCTCTCATACACAACATTATAAATATTTATTACTTGACGCGCTCATGACCACTTTCCTTTTATTACAAGGAAAAACATCTCCCAGAAATAAACTTTCTTCAATATCTTTCTGTCTATACTCAAACTGTCTCTGAATATCTCGTCAATTCTTTTTGAAGAAAAGAATCTCTTCTTTTTTTTATATTCTTTCAAAAAGTATTGGAAAATTTCTTGGAAAACGATTTGTTTGACGTTTGATTAAAAGATTTTTTATTTTGCGCGGCCCTATTCACAGATTCGACTCTAATTAAAAATATTGCTAATAAAATATTGCTAATATTGCTATTCCTTTCTAAAGGAAATAATAACATAAAAATCGTATAGTTATTGAGTCAGTGCTAAAAATAATAAAATTATTATCACAATAATATTTAATGACGAAAAAGTGCCTGCAAAAAATGTTGCGACCTAGTGATCTCTAAACATAAAATTATTAGAGAATTGTCGTATTGACATTGTGTGACTATATATGATGGTCTCTGGATGGAGGTCAATATGATAATTACCGGAAGATGATTAATGCCACATTGGTAATGCGGTATCTGTTAATGTGTCACTGAATAATGCAGTGATCTAACGATATACAGAGAAAATCATTACGCTTTCAAAAAGGTGGAAATCAATTATGTATAACGCGATGTTAACCAGTCGTGTTACAACCCAACCTGTCAGACAGACTATAAACTTATCAACAAAAGTCATTCCTGTTTTAAATGTTTATCCGCTCACTTTTTTCCCTTTTCTCACGTGAATTTCAATCACTATTTATTTACACGCCGACTGTTTGTCATATCAATATTAATCAACTGTTTATTGCTTTCTAAAGTATTCAATATTTCATTTTTTCTTTATTCAGCACTTCCATTTCTTCAAATATCGATAATTTACCATATTTTCCGTATTTTCCATTTTTTCCATATTTTCCATATTTTCCAATTTTTCCATATTTTCCATATTTTCCAATTTTAATCATTCAGTGAAGAGAGAACAAGTATTCGCCCATTGAAATCGTAAAATTGCACTCACTTTTAGTATAGATATATTAATATTAATCTTTTATTATTAAAATGTAATTATTTTTATGAGCCTTTTTTTAAAAATTATTTTTACGAGACTTTTTTTAAAGTTTATTTTTATGAGATTTTTTTAAAGTTTATTTTTATGAGAGTATTTGTAACGTCGTGTAAATGAATAGTGATGGGGGAAAAAGTGTGTGGTCGACTTGTATTTGTGACAAATACGACAACTGCGACCAAATGGAAAGAAACCGGTGGGAGAGAAAAGGAGAAGGAATGAAGCTGGGTAATTGCCCTGTGCACTGGTTCAATTAAAAAGTCAATCAGCCACCGCCGTGCCGCCTCCTCGAGCTCGTTCCTTGGCCATTCCTGCAACAAGGACCTTGGTGACGCAAAACACTTCTTGGACACGCTTGCCGTGTGATTTCTGATCATTTTCACATAAAGAAAAAGGTCCCAACGAGTTTTCATCTTTATTTTTAAAACCTAATAAGGTTGTCAAGAATTGATTACAGCCATCAGTGAAATAGTCTCAGATACTGCTGACATCAGTCTATGCATTTAATGCGAAATTAAAAAAGATTTAATTACATATAGACTGCACAAGCTTAAGATTTTATCGCACAGCAGGAACACCTAGTGGCTGCTTTTTTCCCACGAGAGAGTCTTATCGAATTTGTAAATGCTAATTACAAGAATTTCAATCAACACTTTTCATCCACTTGATTATGATTCCAATTACAAGTGTTCCAACTATTATGTAAAGTCTCGATTTTCTTGTATGTATAATGTGCTATTAATACTTTTTATTAATTATATTTAATTATGATATTTCGAAAAACTGGCAATATTTAATTATATTTAGATTACATGCGAAGACGGCGCTTTTTCTTTTGTTGTTTTTCATTTGATTGAAATGCTTGCTTTTTTTAATATGACTAACCAGCTGAACTGGCCATTATCAAAGAGAAACATTATGAAGACTATAACTTGAAAGGCCGTTATTAAAGCCAGTCCTTGCAATTTAATTTATGGACTATTAATCCATTTAAATTAATTTATAGACGTACTCTTTGGAAATCTCAGTTGTAATTTATTGTTGTGAGTGACCGCGGTTGATGTTCAGAATTGGTCGAAAAAGGGTTGGACTATTTTTGGCCATTTATGTACTCAATCAGGGTTTAAAACGATGTAAATCTTGCACTTCATTCTTTACTTTGCAACTAATGATCTTCTGGACTTTCTCCTTCTTTTATTATTCAATATTGCATTATTTCCAAATAAGGTTTTTTACTTTTGAACACTGAAAAAAAAATTATTTGATTCAAATAACGATTTACTTGTCTATTATCAAATAAATATTTATTTGAACCAAGTAATTATTATTTGAATCAAATAAATGACATTTGAATCAATTATTTCTGTATTTGAATGTGTTAAATAATAATTACTTGGTTCAAATAAATATTTATTTGATAATAGACAAGTAAATGATTATTTGAATCAAATAAATTTTTTTTTTAGTGTAACGTTTAATTTTTATGACATGCGATTCTTTTTATAAGATTCTTTTTTATAAGATTCTTTCTTATAAGATTCTTTTTCATATAAGATTCTTTTTCATATAAGATTCTTTTTTATAAGATACTTTTTTATAAGATACTTTTTTATAAGATACTTTTTTATAAGATACTTTTTTATAAGATTATTCTTTATAAGATTCTTTTTTATATAAGATTCTTTTTTATAAGATTCTTTTTTATAAGATTCTTTTTTATAAGATTCTTTTTTATAAGATTCTTTTTTATATAAGATTCTTTTTTATACAAGATTCTTTTTTATGTAAGATTCTTTATTATAAGATTCTTTCTTATAAGATTATCTTTTTTATAAGAATCTTTTTTATAAGATTATTCTTTATAAGAATTTTTATAAAGATATATATAATCTTTATAAGATTTTCTTTTACATAAAATTCTTTTTTATATAAGATTCTTTATTATAAGATTCTTTTTTATAAGATTATCGTTTTTATAAGAATTTTTTTTATATAAGATTGTTCTTTATAAGATTCTTTTTTATAAGATTCCTTTTTATAACATAAGATTCTTTTTCATAAGATTCAGTTTTATATCATAAGATTTTTTTACAAGATTCACTTTTATAACATAAGATTCCTTTTTACAAGATTCATTTTTGTGACATAAGATTCTTTTTCGTAACCGAGTTTACAACATTACTCTTCTTTTTCTACAACATATGATTCTTACCCATATGATTCTTCTCGATAAGATTTTTTTTACAACTTTTTCTAAAACGTGTGATTCTTCTTTGTAAGATTCTTTTCTTCGATGACATAAGATTGCTTTCTTTTTTGAGATACTTTTCCATTCTAAAATCAAATTAGTCTGATTACTGATCCTTTTCTTCTTTTATACGGGTCCTATATCAATTTACCATGAGGGTTCCTTTTCTCGCTCCTCAGCAACTCAAATCAATTTGAAAAATAGACCATTCTTTCGAGAAAGTTTAAACCTTTCTACTTTTCAGTTGAAAGATACTTTTTGTGAAGCTTGACAAGTTCGAAAAAAGAAGTCCAATCGATAAAATTCCCAAACTGCAGTGTGATATTGTGCGTAAAAAGTTGCATGAAATGCAACGATTGTGTTATTATTTTTGTACAATTAGTGTATATAAAATAATGTATAACGTAAATAAAAAAACAATGTATAATGTATATGAAATGATACAAATAATACAATATAAAAAAATATGGATGCGTCGAGGATTCCAAACTATCACGATAATGAGATCTGAATTCCCAGAAGATTGACAAGCTTGATAAGGGAGGTGATAGGACTCGGCGAAAAGTGCATGCCGCCATGATGTAATTAAATCAAGCAAAGCCGTTATTGTATTAATGATAATTATTACTTGTAATTGATACTCTTCATCGTCGCTAACGACTCACTTATGTTAATGCAAGAACTGAAATGCCCAGGCCCAGATGAAACTTAAGCAAGAGGCCGAAGTATATAAATTTCTTGAGCGCGATCGATAAATCTGGGATCCATTAAGTACCCACTTTCTGTCGGGTCCAGTGAAGGGTAATTGAAAACTCAATTCGTAAAGCGACTAACGAGAGGGATTTATGACTCGAGCGCGAATTATCTAGGGGAGTACAGGTGGGAAGAGGACTGAATAATAATTTCGTGTGAAAACAACGATCCTTGGGAGTGAACGTATAAACTATAAACCATAAGGTATAAGTAAGAAGGGAAGTTGGCCAAGGGTGTCAAGGGGGAAGGTCGGCATGAGAATTGATGATGCCGCCAAGTGCAGCACGTGTTTACATGGTCGCTAATCTCCGCCCATTTATTCCTTGCTAAATTCATCTTATTTCACATTTTGCGTATGTCGCACCTATCAATTCAATTGTTCGATAGGTTCTGTTCTTTTTAAATGTGTAGTTCTTTTTAGGAACGAGAAAATGAGCTTTGGATGCGTTTTGGACAATCCCTATAATTATGATCTAGTAATTGTCAATGGGTAGGTACTACATATATGTAGTACCCATTGACAATTACTACATATATGTAGTACCCATTGACAATTACTCGATCATCAATTAATATATTAACTACTACATACTACATATAATAATTGCGTCTATGATTCTTCATTTTTTATAGGATCACATTTTCATCCATAAGATTCGTAATGTAGAGGCAATAATTCTTTAAATCTGTATATGTGACTGACTATTGCAAAAGGTACCTTAAGTCAAAAACGCATTATAGGTATACCTTTTGTCGTGGATGGAAACATATGAAGGTGAAGAGTCGTAATGTAGACGCAATAATTCTAAAAAGGATGAAGATTCGTAATGTCTTCATAAAGAATGAAGAGTCGTAAGCTAATCATAGAGAATGAAGATTCGTAATGTTTTCATAAAGAATGAAGAGTCGTAAGCTCATCATAGAGAATGAAGAGTCGTAAGCTCATCATAGAGAATGAAGAGTCGTAATCTCATCATAAAGATTGAAGAGTTGTAATAACATCATATAAAGGATGAAGAGTTGTAATGTCATCATAAAGAATGAAGAGTCGTAATTTCATCATAAATGATGAAGAGTCTTAATGTAGACACAATAATTCTTTATGTAGAATCAAAGTAGGATCAAAATTTTGACTCTTAATTCTTCATTTGCTATTTACTTACCATTTCTCTCGATAGTATTTAACCTCTTCAAGTCCTACAAAAGGAATAGAACTTTTAATGATTTGAATTGATTTTTTTGAAATTGAATTGATTGGTTTTTGTGACACAATGTTGATAAATATTTGTAATTAATTATTTTTAGCGGCTTTAGGGTCAGGTAATGTTTTGTTTTTTCTTTTCATGTTTGCCTTTAATCACAATCTAAATTGTATGAACTATTCTAAATGTTACCTTCCGTAATTTTGCGAAATTTACGAAAAACTTGGAAAATTTTTCAATGTGAAAGAAACGAAACAATCAAAGATGGTTTCTCCAAGAAAAAGCTTATGCAAAAGAATGTAAATCGCAGAGCAAGTGAAGTTTAAAAATTAAGTTTCGAGTTATAGATAATGGAGGACAAGTTGCAGTGTCGATTTTGGTGAAGTTATATGTGACAGGGTTTTCTCTGAGTTCGACGCCCGGCACCGGTTTACGGACAAAACAAGATGCGCAATCCAAGCGACAAGTCAGCGGAATAAAGTTTGCCTGGGTGATGGTGGTATTGGTGATTGTAGTGGAGATGGTGATGGTAGCGGCGCCCGAAAACTTGGGAAAAGTTCAAGTGCTTTCTCTCTTTTCTACTTTTCCACTTTTCTGCTAGTACTCGGTCTCTTTTGCGCTCTTTCTTAAAGCACCCAAGTCAGAGAAGGTTGGATGCTGCCAGCAATACTCTAAACTAAACTAAAGTCGGTGCGGGCAGGCGAATAAGGACTGGGAAGTCGAAGCAACCCGGCTAGCGATCGACTCGCCGAGTTCAATTTGTAAACAGGACTCTCAATAATGGAAGATTGTTACACCCGAGAGAGCACACTGTCGAACAATGCGTCCAAAGTTTAACGCCGAGAGCTTCTCGCGCGTACTCTACGCTCTACGCTCTACGCTCTACGCTACAAGCTCCAAACTCCAAGCTCCAATCGATTCAAATGTAGGTGGTAGAGACTTAGTTGCACAGGTCGTTTTATATTTAAAGTTAAGCGCTTGAGGTGACTGTCCCACACTTGTTTTCTATAGTTATACATACACACTTTACTCCTCGCTTTACTCTTGAGATTAATATCCTATTGTTCAGCAACTTCTGCTCACAACAAATCTACATTTTTGAAACAATTTTCGCTTCAGGTCACCACTTTTCTTCTTCCTTGTCGCGTATTTTACTCAAGTTTATTTTCGCTCGAGATGTTGTTCTTTTTGGGTTTTAAAGTGGTTTTGAATTATTGTTAATGTGGTATGATTTGTATGCTTGGACAACGTTTTTTTGTAAAATTTACATCGAAGTGTGATAAAGTTAAACGTAAATTGAGGTACGGTTGATTAGCAAATTTTCCGATTTTTCGAATTGAAAGATGTCATTGAATCAACCAAAGTGACGAATCTTGTGATAAGAACCATTCGTTTTACTTTTTTATAGGGAAATCAACAATTTTTTTGTAGAGAAGTTTGTTGACCACTTTCTATTGAAATTTATCAACGACTTTTAGTAAAATTGACCAAAGACGTGTGGTACAATTCACTAACATCTCGTGTAAAAAAAAACATCTTTTGTAGTAAATTTAACTATATAGTGTTAAAATTAACTACTAAGTGGTAACACTAAATACTTAGTGGTAACATTAACTACTTAGTGATAACACTAAGTACTTAGTGTTAACATTAACTACATGGTGGTAAAATTAACTACATAATATGTGGTAAAATTAACTACAAAGTGGAAACATTAATTACATAGTGGTAACACTAACTACATAATGGTAACACTAATTACATTCTGGTAACACTAACTACTTTGTGGTAAAATTAACTACTTTGTGGTGACATTAACTAATTAGTGGTAAAATTAACTACATAGTGGTAAAATTAACTACTTAGTGGTAACATTAACTACTTAGTGGTAACATTAACTACATAGTGGTAAAATTAACTATACATATAGTGGTAACATTAACTACTTAGTGGTAACATTAACTACCTAGTGGTAAAATTAACTATACATATAGTGGTAACATTAACTACTTAGTGGTAACATTAACTACATAGTGGTAAAATAAACTACATAATACGTGGTAAAATTACCTACTAAGTGGCAACATTAATTACATACTGGTAACACTAACTACTTTCTAGTAACACTAACTACTTTGTGGTAACACTAACTACTTTGTGGTACAATTAACTACTCTATGGTAACATTAACTACTTACACTGAAAGAAAATATTTTAGAAATTTCAATAAACACATTGTACTTTTTAATATAAAAGTAACGATTTAGGGAAAACGGTAAAAAATGAGAAAAATTAAAGGTTGGAATTTCTTTTCTAACGTTTAATATTTTTATACTAATTTTTCTCATTTTTTACCGTTTCCCCTAAATCGTTACTACTAAGTATATTAAAATGTACAATGTGTTTATTGAGATTTCTTAAATATTTTCTTTCAGTGTAGTGGTAAAATTAACTACTTAATGGTAAAATTAACTACTTAGTGGTAACATTAACTACATGGTGGTAAAATTAACTACTTAGTGGTAACATTAACTACTTGGTGTTAAAATTAACTACTTTGTGGTAACATTAACTACTTGGTGTTAAAATTAACTACTTTGTGGTAAAATTAACTACTTGGTGGCAAAATTAACTACTTCGTTGTAAAATTAACTACTTGGTGGTAACATTAACTACTTTGTGATAAAATTAACTACTTCGTGGTAAAATGAACTACTTCGTGGTAAAATGAACTACTTCGTGGTAAAATTAACTACTTCGTGGTAAAATTAACTACTTTGTGATAAAATTAACTACATGGTGGTAAAATTAACTACTTAGTGGTAACATTAACTACTTGGTGGTAAAATTAACTACTTTGTGATAAAATTAACTACTTCGTGGCAAAATTAACTACTTCGTTGTAAAATTAACTACTTGGTGGTAAAATTAACTACTTTGTGATAAAATTAACTACTTGGTGGTAAAATTAACTACTTTGTGATAAAATTAACTACTTTGTGGTAAAATCAACTACTTTGTGGTAAAATCAACTACTTACTGGTAAAATTAACTAAAGTCAACTGGTACAATTCACTAATATGTTATGGTAAAATGAACAAACACGTTTTGTCGTAAATGTAATTATTTCTTAATTCTTATATTAAAAATGAAATTAAAAATAGTGTGAAGCATTGCTTGTTTCCATTAAACGTTTAAATTTTGATATATATCAAAAGTAAGGAGTAATCAGACATTTTATTTAAGTCAACTGATTTTATTGCAAGACGCAGATAGAAATTACGATCGCGTGTGACAACTGTACCATAAACTGAAAACAATTTGTGCATATATTAATAAACTAGGCCATCAACAGTCATCACGAATAGAGCGAAAATTATTTATTCTTTTCAATCTTTTCCACCGATTTTATCTGAATGATTAATATTTAATTTATTTTCATTAACGTAATTCTTTAACACAGAATAATGTGTTTAATATAGAACATTTTTTTATTACAGAAAACTTTTCATTACACAATACTTTTTGAACACAATACTTTTTTTACACAATACTTTTTTTACACAATACTTTTTTTACAGAATACTTCTTTTACACAATACTTTTTTACATAATACTTTTTTTACACAATACCTTTTTTACAAAATAATTTTTTATAGAATACTTTTTATTACACAATACTTTTTTTACACAATACTTTTTTTACACAATATTCTTTATTACACAATACTTTTTTTACACAATACCTTTTTTTTACCGTATACTTTTTTACAAAATACTTTTTTAATTTCAGAATGTATAGTTAATTTTGAATCGGCTATTTATAGCTGAGCGTATTTTGAATTCATCAGCTAAATGCTGTTTTAGAAAAGAGTGTTATTTGTACAGGAATCGAAATTCATCGGAGATAAGTATCTTGACCTCTTTTATCTTCTCGTTGAATTGCTGAGAAGACGGAAGAGGTTTCAGAGATTAGAAAGAGGGCTAATTATAAGCATCGACTAACTGCTTTGAAAATCGTCTCGAGTTGTAATTCGAGACGATGTTGATAAGAAACACGGTGCGTTATCGGTCCCGGAGTGCAAATAACGCCAGCAATGCACAGCTCAGCTTCATCATTCACTTACTGCTTTTTCCATTTCACGTGACCCGATTGGCACACTGTAATCGTAACCAAACAATCATTAAGGAGGGTCAGTGCTCGAGTTTAAATATTTACGAGACGATTGTTAATCGTTCATCACAGATCCAGGGTTTATCAGTCAGCTCCTTTCGATCGATTTCAGGATCGATTCTTTTTGTTTTATAGAAAGCTGTGCGTAAAGTAATCTATTTTATCACAATGTTCAAAAAAGCCGTATTTGATGTGTACTTTGAAATCCGTAAAATTGCAAAAGGGATTTAAGGATATGAAACTCTTTTAAGAACCCTAAAGCGTTTTAGCGTTTTGAAGATATAAAGAAAGGGTTTTGAAGATACAAAGAAAGGGTTTTGAAGATGCAAAGAAAGGGTTTCGAAGATGCAAAGAAAGGGGTTTGAAGATGCCCGTGTAGAAAAATTTCGTGGCGCTAGCTAGCAGCGCTAGATTGTATGTAAAATTACCATGTATCTAGCGCTGCTAGGGTTTTGAAGATGCAAAGAAAGGGTTTTGAAGATACAAAGAAAGGGTTTCGAAGATGCAAAGAAAGGGTTTTGAAGATGCAAAAAAAGGGTTTTGAAGATACAAAGAAAGCGTTTTGAAGCTATAAATAAAGGACGTTAAGGGAAAAAAAGCATTGTGACGATAAAAAGGATTATAAGGACACAGAGCCAATTTGTGTCAAATCGGGAAAACGAGCAATGACCTCCATTTAAGCGACCTTGATTCACAATGGCCAATGTACATTTCTTGGATTCATTCCAGGCTTTTAATTACCCGAGTGTACTTCCTAAAAGGAGCTATAAAATTTACTACTCTGTTCTGTAACAAATCCACAGTAAAAGACGTTTTTGAAACGAGGTCAACAGGAAAGGAGTCATTGTTGTTCCTATCCATCAAGGGATTATTAATAGTCTTAGGAGAGCTATATTCCCTGTAATTTGATGCATGCGATGATAGACAGTGATTTTGTGTTTCAAGCTTTTTATCTAGAAACTCGAAAATTTTTGAATACGACACATTATCATAAATCAATGAGAAGGATGAATCGATTGAGAAGCAAATAGTGGAAATCTAGTTGAAGGTATTGACTCTCTTAGTGACGTCGACCCCGAAGAGAGCGCTGAAGAATTCATGAGGTAACGTCGATTTCACTATATATATGTGTGTGCGAGAGTTCGTCGCACCATCGACCGATTCTCAGCAACTTGAGTCGATTGTGATTAGTAACTTAACGCTACTTTAACTAACGTTCTCCGTGGAAAATGTCCCTTGATAATTCAATATACATACTCTAGAGCAGACGTTACATTCACTCTAAATGTCTCTGTCTTAGGAAGTAAGTAAGTAAGTCTCTGTAAGTGTCAGACTCGGTTTTGTTCAGTTTTTGATCAACGTGAACATGATGGACAAAAAGTGATGAACGCGCTGAATAGAATAGATTAAATAAAATTCGTTAAACGGAATACGCTGAAATAAATACACTGAAGAGGATATTCTGAAGAGAATACTCTGAAGAGAATACGCTGAAGAGAATACGCTGAAGAGAATACTCTGAAGAGAATACGCTGAAGAGAATACGTTGAAGAGAATACGCTGAAGAGAATACTCTGAAGAGAATACTCTGAAGAGAATACGCTGTAGAGAATACGCTAAACGCAATTATTCAAATATCTATAATTGATAAATTTATTGAATTCCGAGACGTCTCTATTACTGCAGACCTTAACATAAAACTGCAATGTAAATTAGCCGCGATTGCTTTTACGATGATAAACAGTAGAATAAATCGTCTCGGGATTGCAGTTTTAATCGCGATTCTACGCTAATTGCGATGCGAGATGCGAACGAGTTACGAATAAGTTTGTTTTCACATAACAACTGTTTGCAGATAGCGACAGGACAAATATTACGCCCGCGAATAGATAACTCTGTACCATAGACAGACAGCCTGACTGTTGCTTTTTCCTCCCTGACGTCACAGGGAAGCCGATATTTAAATGTCAGCTGCTAATCGAGCGATTATATCCTTTATTAACTGAATTATGTAAATAATTTTTCCTCGAATAACACTTTACGTCAAATCTCCTAAGATCTTTCAAACTATCTTGGATTGCTTCTAAAAATGTTCGTAATTTTACTGATTCTGTTTCCACAAAAGAATGTTTTCCAATTGTGACGAATAATTTCTCCAATTGTAACATTGTTCCGAATCGTAACGAATATTTTTTCGAATTGTGACGAATATTTTTTCCAATTGTAACATTGTTTCGAATCGTAACGAATATTTTTTCGAATTATGACGAATAGTGTTTCGAATTGTGACGAATAGTGTTTCGAATTGTGACGAAAACTGTTTCGAATTGTGACAAACACTGTTACGAATTGTAACAAACACTGTTTCTAATTCGTTTGAATACCAACAAAAATAATTGTTAGGTATTAAAAAACGTTTGGGTATCCTTTTTTGTGGAAAGATTGAGTCTGATTTGCAATTAAACGGTTATAACTGTGGTTGAATGTAAATATTAAGCTGTGGTTGAATATGGATATACTTATAGTCATAAGGTTACGTTTGTGGAGATATTCCTCAGGGTCAACTTTTTGCAAGATAATATAGTTGCGCAAATCCTTTATTGTACCTTGCACCTGGATTCCAGAACAACCACATCGAGGACAACCAGGATGACAACAACTTGGGTCGAAACTCTTGACACTCAATATTATATGCACCGTTTTGAGAGTACTTGAAAGCATTCTTCGTGGGAAAACTAAACAAACATCTTCAGCTCTACCAAGAAGTTGTGATGACCAACTCACCTCATAAAGTCTCATCAGAAAAAATAATCCTCTCCAAAAACATAACTATACCAAACGAACTGAAATAATTGTCCAAACGAACATTTGGTCGCTTTTGGTCAAAATTACAATAGGGTTGAAGAACAAAAAAAAACCAAAAGGTTCGAAGAACAAAAAAAAACAAAAGGTTCGAAGAACAAAAAAAACCAAAAGGTTTGAAGAACAAAAAACCAAAAGGTTCGAAGAACAAAAAAACCAAAAGGTTCGAAGAACCAAAAAAACCAAAAGGTTCGAAGAACAAAAAAAAACCAAAAGGTTCGAAGAACAAAAAACCAAAAAGTTTGAAGGACAATTAAGGTTTCATATTAGGTTCAAAGTACATAAAAGATTATAAAGTGTTGAAGTAACCAAAATTTTTGAAATTACGAGATTCAAAGTATATATTTAAAAGATTATAAAGTGTTGAAGTAACCAAATATTTGAAATTACGAGATTCACAAGAGCGTTAAGGTTGCAAATAAAAGACGATTGGGAAAGCAACAAAACTAATATGTAAATGATAATTTGTTTGGTGTTCTGGAAACCGATTTTTAATGTGAATTTCCATATACTTCTAATTAAACATTAGTTGGTACGAATATTAAATTTCGTGAAATAGATATTCGAGACTGATAAACGTGAGTGTTATTAATGGTTGATCGCAACGATTTATCAACAATTCATGTACTTATAATTAGACGTATAAGGAAGAGGAATCTGCACAAGAGGAGATATAATTTCTCAAATCGTAACTGTAACAGTACGGATGTTCTCGCGAATAAATTATCCCAGCGTTCATTAGTTACAAAAACGTACTAAATTGAAATCAATTTCTGCTTTTGAGATCAAAGTGTTCGCATGCAACTATGATAAACATTCAAAATAACATATGATGAAGGTTATATATTATGTTATATAATAACTATGATTAAATGTAACTATGATTGAATGTAACCGTGATTGAAGGTAACCATGATTGAAGGTAACCATGATTGAAAGTAACCCCGATTGAAACTACTATAAGAAATCAAAGTAACTATGATAAACATTGAAACTATGATAAAAATCAAAGGCTGTGATAAACTGTGATAAACGAACAAAAGATGAGAACATAAATAATAATCGATCGAACCGTCACGCGTGTCATAGAGAGGCAATATTACTCTGAGAGTCTCGTTCAATTTTGCTCCCTGCACTCTGTTATTATCAGTTAGATGCCTGATATAATCGAGACAGGAATTATGATTGTCTGATTGAATGTGTAATTGCACTGACCGACACCAAATAATAGCCTATTAGCCTCTGTAGTTGGCGCGAGTGGAATATAAGTGGAAAGAAGGCACTTCAAAAGAGGTGAAAGCATCAGGCGCGAGATCGTTTAATCGGGACTAATCAATTGCGGATCCAGAGAGCTATTAGGGATCCAAACAGCAGACCTGAGTCGATTCAAACCCCGAAATTAGAGACTAATCTTCGTCCCCGACCTGGTCCAGTGCGACTTCTAACAATATCAAGAAGAATCGTTGCTAAATGGGGTCCGACCCTTCTTGCATCATCCATCCATTTTCGGATATTTCATTGTCAAGATTCTCCGAGACATTCTCATTTAACTTCTATTCAATAATCTAATTCAATAAACCGAAATTATCACAAATTTATTGGCCTATTATTTGCCAGGTACTGTTTCTTTCACAAGAGTCCAAAAAGTCAGAATTTGGAATTACTTTTACGAACATCAATTTTTTGTTTGTAATTAATTATAAATAAATAAATTATAAATACATTAATTATAAATACATTAATTATAAATAAATTAAATTGATAAATAATTATAAAAGTAATTTATAAAATTTAATTTACACAAAAATAAACAAACTAAATTTAATTATTATATTGTAGAAGATATCACTCTGTGGTTACTTATTAAAATATTGAAGGAAAAGAATCTCAATATTTGACTCGGAGAGATTGTTTTCCTTGGATATTTTAATTGAAACTAAATTTCAATTAAATTTATTAACATTAAACAAATAACGGTAAAAATGACATAAATATGAATGGGAATTCGTAATCCTTTTCGAAACATAACTTGTCGGAAAATTATAAAACATTCATAAATTTTTATAAACATGCAATATTTGTAAACATTTTGTAATTGTAAACCAAACAAATTGCAAATTCACTGAAAAAATGGTTTGGTTAAAACAACCAATCCTTCGGTTGACTAAGGATAGACCAAACTTTTTGGTTATCTTAACCAGAATTTTGTTTGAGATTGTAAATTTATAAAAGATTCGTAACCGTTGCAAAAAATTTGTAAACGTTACAAAAGATTCGCAATCGTAAATTTGAAATCCAAAATCGTAAATTCGTGAAATTGGAAAGAAAAAGCAGAAGATTATGAAAATTTGGAAAAGTTTCCATTTTTACATATTCTAATTTTTTGTCACTTTCGAGACGAGAAAGTTACGAGTTAATAATATCCACTTTTCTCGAGTTTTCATAGCCGAACAGTCTCTAATTCAAGATAAATTATTTTGAGCTTGTGTTGCTACTTTATAGGCGAGATTCTCCAAACGGCTATTGAGTGTCGCATATTTATCGCCGCTATTAAAAGAGCATTAAGATTTTTTTCGAAACAACGACTATAAAAGCCGTTCAGTGGTCGATAGTTAAGAAAATATCAACAGTGACATGAAGTCTCTTCAATTAGCTTTATGTAACATTTTAATTTTCTCTCTAATTACGTAATTATTTTTGTCGATAGATACATAATTATTTTGTTAAGTTAAGATAAATTCCAGTTTTCAATCACTGCACAATAAATCAAATGCCGACTTTCGTATTAATTATATATGCAAGTTAAGAATTCACCCCGGCAGAAAATTCATATCATATCGTATGCGCGGTGATCAATTAAATAGAGTGTCAGATGCCATTTGACAAACAGGATCAAAAAATTCCCAGGCAAAGAGAATTTTAAGACAACTGGATTTATCTTCTTAGATTTCTTCAAATGTTCGATTTATTGTAGATTATTATCATTATTGTATTATTTATTATTGTATTTGTACTTTTAAATACAGACAAAACAGTTTAATCGTAATTTTCGGAAAAATGGTATTTGTAAACATACAAATAGTCGATGTGAAAATAAAAATAGTCGATGTAAAAAATAAAAATAGTCAATGTAAAAATAAAAATAGTCGAAGCAAAAATAAAAATAGTCGAAGCAAAAGTGAAAATAGTCGAAGCAAAAATAAAAATAGTCGAAGCAAAAGTATATATAGTCGAAGCAAAAATAAAAATAGTCGAAGCAAAAGTAAAAATAGTCGAAGCAAAAGTATAAATAATCGAAGCAAAAATAAAAATAGTCGAAGCAAAAGTAAAAATAGTCGAAGCAAAAGTAAAAATAGTCGAAGCATAAATAAAAATAGTCGAAGCAAAAATAAAAATAGTAGAAGCAAAAATAAAAATAGTAGAAGCAAAAGTAAAAATAGTCGAAGCAAAAATAAAAATAGTCGAAGCAAAAATACTTGAAAGTAAAAATTCATAGATGAGTGAAAATTCGATGAGTTTATTATTTACATGAATGGTTATTTATTATTTACTAATGAAATATTTTGACAATAGATGCGACGAATCGGAAGAGTTGTTGAAAAGAAGAATGCAAATCCTTTTATGAAAAAAAGCAGGTCTTTGTTCTGAAACAGCATGTGAGGAAACCAAAATTCCGAACATAATTTCAGTATAAATATCGGTCCCGTAAGATATGCAAAGTGCGATCAACACAAAATATCTGGTAATTACAATCACTTTGAATGCCGCCTTGCCTGAGGCAGGCTCGCGCAACACTTTACAAAATTTGATTGTTTTGTATCCATGGGATACAAGGTTTCAGCTTTCGCAAGAATAAATGTTGACAATGTTGATTTTATGCAGTAAATTTTCAAGAATAGTTTTCTTTTTTAGGGTATTTCTCCTTGAAACACGGTCAAGAGTTTCAAGACGCTTCCTTCAGTTTGCTCTCTCGTTTCTCCAGTCAATGATTTCTGTTGTAAAAAAATATTTATTCATGATAAATTCGATACTCAATTTCTTCGTGTCATGTTTGCTTATATTTCACGACTAACGCTTCGTTTTCGTTACAAATCAGCGCCGATTTTTGCGCAAATGTTCAAAAATCAAAACAAGAATTTTGTTTAATAAAATTAGGTCAAATATCAAACAATTCGAACAATTCAAACAATTCAAACAATTCAAACGATTCAAACAATTCAAACAATTCAAACAATTCAAACAGTTCAAGCGATTTAAACAATTTAAACGATTCAAACGATTCAAACAATTCAAACAATTTATACCAAACAATAAAATTAGTGCTATACTATAGATACTAATAGAGATATATAATACAGATACTAATAATACCAATATAGGAGCCTCTTTTCTATAACATTGGAACTATCATTATATTGCAGTAGATATTATTTTATAGATTCGGAACATTTTCGCTTGATTAATGATAGATAAATCGAGAAACTATAAAAGCAGGAAAATAGTTTTTGATAATCGTCGCTCATCATAGGTGCTATAAAACACATGAGAGAAAAGGAGACATTATCTGTAGATTAGATTATCAGTGTCGAGCTCAATGGCGCCAACTTGATAGGTTTCAGTTAAATAGCCAGAAAATTGGCCAAGTGGTAATAATGAATAAAATGTGTTGGCCTTTGAAAAATAATAATTATCCTCCCCCTCAGGCTCTTACTAGATTATACATTACAGTGAAAAAAATAAGCAGGTAGACCAGCTCTAATTGATTGATGTTATTAAACGTCAAATTCTTTTGGAAGATTCATGAACCCTCAGATGTAAAAAATGACCCGACTCTTCGACAATTACAATAAGAAAAAACTTCCATTAGACTCGATTCTTTCGATCTTTTACATTTTTTCAGCCATTCTTCTTTCTTTTCGTTTCATTTGTTCATCTTCAAGTTGTTTTCAATTTCTCATCTTCAGGTTGTTTTTAATTTCTCATCTTCAGGTTGTTTTTAATTTCTCATCTTCAGGTTGTTTTTAATTTCTAAACTTCAGGTTGTTTTTAATTTCTCATCTTCAGGTTGTTTTTAATTTCTCATCTTCAGGTTGTTTTTAATTTCTCATCTTCAGGTTGTTTTTCATTTCTCATCTTCAGGTTGTTTTTCATTTCTCATCTTCAGGTTGTTTTTAATTTTTCATCTTCAAGTTGTTTTTAATTTCTCAACTTCAGGTTGTTTTTAATTTCTCATCTTCAGGTTGTTTTCAATTTTTCATCTTCAAGTTGTTTTCAATTTTTCATCTTGTGATTTTGGACTTTCAATTCGTTCCTTTGAATCTCCATTGATTTTTTGCTTCCTTAGAGAGGAAGCTTTGTTTTTTTGAATGGTTTGAAGCCTTCTTCTGAGAAGTGAAGAGAAATGCTAAGCGCTGTTCAAAAGAAGAGATGACAAATTTAGGACTCGCTTTCTTCTATTAAAAAGCATTTACGTGTTTTCTTTTTCTATTCATAAAATGGTTACTTAGAAAAAACTACTTGAAAAGTCCTATGTAAAATTAGTTTTTAAAAGTTATCAAATAAACGTTAGGACTAGATTTTTCAAGCACTGAATAGAGTGTTTGATTAACAACGATCAAGTGTTTAACGGGAAGTGACCCCATCAGGATTGTAGAAAGCATCAGAGTTACAAGAAAAACTGTATACCCATTCCAGTAATTCTTTTCAGTCACATGAAAAATTTCATAATTCTAAAATGTAATGCAAAATGTCAATTCGAATTACAAAAAATAGAATATATAAAAATTCGTTTACAAAAATTCCTTTCTTCACTTCAATTCTCTCCTTCACTTCAATTCCTCTCTTCACTTCAATTCCTTTCTTCACTTCAATTCCCTCCTTCATTTCAATTCCTTTCTTCACTTCAATTCCTTTCTTCACTTCAATTCCTTTCTTCACTTCAATTCCTTTCTTCACTTCAATTCCTTTCTTTCCTTTCTTCACTTCAATTCCTTTCTTCACTTCAATTCCTTTCTTCACTTCAATTCCTTTCTTCACTTCAATTCCTTCCTTCACTTCAATTCCTTCTTTCCTTCCTTCCTTCAAAATGTTTAAATGCAATCTAATTTTGATTTGAGAAAAAAATAAATTAATGCGATTATTAAAAAGACGATATTAAATATAGCTGTTATTCATAAGGGATTTTATAATAATGAAGAATATTATTAACAAAAGAAATATTGACTAAAGAATTATTGACTAAAGAATTATTAAATAAAAGAATTATTGACTAAAGAATTATTGAATAAAAGAATTATTGACTGAAAAATTATTGAATAAAAGAATTATTGACTAAAGAATTATTGAATAAAGAATTATTGAATAAAAGAATTATTGACTAAA
>WNHD01007849.1:3131-15178 GCA_011057455.1 Ganaspis sp. Gsp50
TTTAATTTAATTTAATTTATTAAGTAAACGGGCTACAATAAATTGCCCTTTTTCCATAAATATTACAACAAAATATGCAGATCATAGAAAAATTCTTTTAATTTCAACTCGTATTAAAAATTGCTATTATTTAAATCTGCATGAATTAAAGATTGCGTTTATTTAATCTTCAATTTACTTAAATTTGCGTCAAAGTAAAATTGAATGATTTAAAATAAGAGTTTATTTAAATTTGTATCTACGTATTAAAAATTGCATTTATTTAAATTTGAGCGTATTAAAAATTGCGTTTATTTAAATTCGAATGAATTAAAATTTGCGTCGATTCAAATTTGAATGAATTAAAATTTGCGTCGATTTAAATTTGAATTTATTAGAATTAGCGTCGAATTACAATTTGCGTTCATTTAAATTTGATCGTATCAAAAATTGCATTTATTTAAGTTTAAATCTGTTAAAATTTCCGTCGAGTTAAAGTTGAATGCATTAAAATTTGCGTTTGTTTAAATTTAAATGTATTAAAAATTGGGTTTATTTAAATCAGCATGTATTAAAAATGCCATTTATTTAAAATTAAATGAATTAAAATTTGCGTCGATTAAAATTTGGTGTTGATTTAAATTTGGCGTCGATTTCAATTTGGTGTTGATTTAAATTTGGTGTTGATTTAAATTTGGCGTAGATTTAAATTTGGTGTTGATTTAAATTTTGCGTCCATTTAAATTTAGTATTGATTTAAATTTGGCGTCGATCTGAATTTGGCGTCGATTTAAATGTGGTGTCAATTTAAATTTGCGTCAATTTAATTTAATTTAAGGATTCACAATGAAAGCTTTTTTTTAAAATATTATATGATTTCTGTCGCGTTGCGAGAAACATGCTGATAAGAATTAAATTATATTAGATCACATATGCACTTCATGATTTGTCGTGAAATGACATTGAATCTTTTATGCTGGCAGTCCCATTTTATTTCCACATATGGTTTCTTCATTCAAAAATAAAAGCCGTAAAAGCAAATAAAAAGAAGAATCCTCAATAAAGCCATCGAGAAAATATATGCAACTGGAAAAAGGATAAATTTATTTTTATCGAGTTAAAATGTAAATCAAAAATATTTGTTTTCGATTTATTTTAAAATTTATTTATCATTGCGTTGATAAAAATTATGTAAATGAATATAAAATTCATATAAAAATATGAATAGGTATACACAAAATTGAATCTACAAATTTGTATTTTTTAACAAATTTGTATTTTTGTTAAATTTGTATTTTTTTACAAATTTGTATTTTTGACAAATTTGTATGTTTTTTACAAATTTGTATTTTTGCCAAATTTGTATTTTTTGATAAGTTAGTGTTTTTTACAAATTTGTATTTTTGCCAAATTTGTATTTTTTGATAAGTTAGTGTTTTTGCAAATTAGTATTTTTAAATTCGCTCTTTTAGTTTGAAAGTAATTGAATATTTTCGATCAAAGCGAATACTTTCTTTTGTGTAAAAACGAGTGTAAAAATCACAATTTAATGAATGAAAACGAGAGTAATTAATATTCCTCTGTTCTTGGGTTTGTAAAAGACTTCGTGCTTTTTTTAGATTTTTCTTAATTTCCTGTATTATAATAGTCACTGGATAATCTCCAGCCAGGGCAACTTTGTCAATCCTTTCTAGTGGAATAGATTTAAGTATTTCTTGCAGATGTTTAGGATCAGCTAAATCACATGTTATAGAGTGGAGAATTCTCAGACAAAGTAGATTAATGTCCTTCGGGGTAAATTCTTTAAAACACTGACTCAGAACTTTATTCGATACTTGAAAATCAAGCAATAATTGCACTCCAGTTACGTTTACACTGATGTTGTACAGAATCGTTAGAATCAGTCTGAAAAAATGCACATTCATTAGCGCTGTTTCTTCATTAATATCGAAGTAAATCGAAAATTTTTTCTTTTTTAGATTTTTTGCTTTTTTTATTGCTATTTTTTATTGCTTATTATTTATTTATTTAATACAATTTCCGCAGTTTTATTCAGAAATCAAAAATTTTTGTTCAGAAATACAGAATTAATCTTTTTGTATTGAAATGGATATTTTTTTTTAATTTTCTAAAATTGAGAATGAACAGATAGAAACAATTATAAAAAATAAATTAGTAAATAGACGATGCGTGTAAAAAATCAGCGAATGTAAATTAATTGAAAGGAGAGAATTTTTTTGCTCGGTTTTATTTTATTGTGCTCAAAGAAATGAAATGGAAAATATAGTAAAACAATTCTTCGCAATGCTCTCAAGAAAATAGGCATTTAATTAAATAAATCACTTTTTACGCTTGAAGCATGCTTTTGTTTGTCTTATCTATTGCAGAGTCAGTAATTTAGTTGCAGAAATGAGTCACGAAATTGTTTATCACTTCTCTCTTTCTCTCTCCTTATCAACAATAATTTTCATATTTTATAGTGATGAAAAATTTCACGTGAAATACATTTTTACGAATCACTAAAGTTGAGAAATTCGTGAGGAATTGTTTTCAATAATTAAAAATAATTAAAAATAATTAAAAATATTTAAAAATAATTAAAAATATTTAAAAATAATTAAAAATATTTAAAAATAATTAAAAATATTTAAAAATAATTAAAAATAATTTATTATCATTTGAGTGAGGATTTCTGGATTTATTTTAATTCTTTTAATTTTAAAAGTTTTAACGAGCGGATTTAAAAAATTACTAGTTTCTGAATACAAGTTTTTTACGTGATTTGAAAATATTCTAAGAATATGTCACGAAAAAGGAAATTGTCTTAAGGTCAAGGTAGAAATTTCAAGGTTGTTGAAAATTCACTGTTTTACCGCAGAGGCGTAAAAAAGCATACAGTTTTTCTTGCACTATATTGCTTGCAATTTACGGATGAAATTAATTTTGTAATTCGTAAAATTCATGAAAGTTGTCATTTCATTAGTTTCGTAGTTATTGTAAAAGTGTAATAATTTAAAAATAAGAATCATAATAAATTATTGTTATAAAAATAATAAGAAAAGAAAAAGAAAAAATTGTAGTAAAAGTAATAAAAAAAATACAAAATTGTAATAAAAAAAAGACAAAATTATAATAAAGATAATATATATTAGTAGTAATAAATAAATTATAATAATATGTGTGCTAGACCTCCATAGAGCGTATCTTGGACTTGCTAATTGTAAAAATGAGAAGTACTGAATGAGATTCTTAATAAGCTCTTCTCCAGTGGATCGTGTGACAATAAATTCCCTTCCTTCAGGAATTGAAGATACATTTGCAGTAACTCCCAAAAGACTCATTACAAATTGACATTCATCACTATAAATTGGAATTTCGGCTTCTCCATAGGTTTTTATGAATGAGGAAAAAGTACCATTCACTGCTCCAAGAAATTCATCGAATTTACTCTGAAGCTGGAACTAAGCCAAAAATGTCAACTCTCCACACCTTGAATTTAATATTTATTTCTAGTTCTCTAGTTCTTTGAATTTTCATTATAAATAAGAATCCTTTTTTTATATTACAAAATTTATATTATTTATCAAAAAATAAAATACAATATATCAACCATCGAATAATTAGTTTTTAACAAGTTAACTTTTGACTAGTTGATTTTTAACAAGCTAATTTTTAACAATTTAGACAATTTCTTGTAATTTCGGTTTTAACAATATTTAATACTATGCCCAGTCGGATATTAATTTAACAATTAACATTGATTTAATTTAACATTGTAATTTTTAACATTGTAATTTTTAACATTATAATTTTTAACATTAATTTCCTTTCAGTATTTTTTTTCTTTTTTGTTGTTGTAGTTTTTACTAGAAAATATTTAATAAGACCTTTTTTAACAATTATAAAGTTTCTAAAAACAGTTAAACTGTAACATTGTAAAGGAATAAAATTTAAATAAACAAACTTAAAAACGATGTTTGTACAATTAAAGGAAAAATGAAATCTGGAGCTACCTTTGTAATCCATAAATCTACAATTTGGGGAATGCTTGAAGCATGCCATAAAAGGTTGCCCAAAACTGCTCCTAAACTTGTACTAAATTTACTGTGATCTAATAACTGTAAGAGAATATATATACTTCAATTTTCTTCATTTTCACTGAATTTACTAATGTAGTAATTTACTTGTTCTTGTAAAATCAATTTCTCTTCTTGAGCTTCGAGTATTTTTCTCCTCTGATACTCTAGTTGTTTTTGAAGATCAGACAGCTTTTCCTGCACCCTCAAAATTGCGTCAGATCCCACTGTAACAATTTTTGGTATAATTAATAATTAAATGAAAACAATATAATTTGTTTAGTAAAAAAACTACGGTATTTTTATAACCAAAAGAGTGCCCTAATTCAATGAATTGGAGATAACAATTAATTGTTACAAACTTTTTTTAATAGTTATCACTGGTTCGTCAAGTAAGCAAATATTTTTACTCGATTTGCTGTCCAGTGTGTGAGAAAATGAGTGATTCCATTTACTTCGTGACGAAGAAGTTGCAACCTGTTTCGTACGTTTTGAAAAATCGTCTCCAATGTTTGAGTTCATTTTCGTTTCATTCTGGAAAAAACGAAATTATTGAAACGTAATGAAAATGATTTTACTGTAAAAATGCAACGAATTATCGTAAATTTGTTGAATATTACAAAGTTTGTTGTTGTATGCTAAAAAGTGTTGCATTATTGTTTTTTATGATTTTATTTCTGAGCTTTTTCAGTAATAAGTTTTTGGTTAAATTTTATGAAATAATGCAACTGAAACTACTTTTGATGAAACTGATTTACCTGAACTATAGATTCCATGGTTCCAAGTTTTTAAATGTTTTATAAAGAATTTATTCTAAAAGACAATTGACAAAAAATTATAACCCCACTTATAAAAATTGTTGTTACAAATTAGTGCAAAGAGTTGTATTTTAAATGGAAGTATAAAATTTCGTAAAAGGTGGTATAAACACAAGATATACAATTATTTCATATAATTAATATATGTGTATATAATTTTTATAATAAAAAGATTATATAAAAACGTTGATATTCGCGAATGAAGTTGTCAAAATTTAAAAACAAAGTTAACGGAAGTGACGTACCATGCGTTCCTAAAGACATTAACAGCGGGAAACAGAAAAGTAAGAAAAAAACTTTTCAAATTTTGATTGAAATTAAATATAACAGTGAGTAAATTATTTTTCCAAAATTTTTTAATAATTATTTGCGTTTTAGTTTTTGTCTTTAAATAAATTTTTAATAATAAAAGAAATAATTAATTACTTTTGACCTAGGACGCTAAAGTGTGTTAGACCAATCAGAAAAGCATGTCGTAAAGATACTGCTTTTCTATTGGTTATGAAAAATTAAGCGTACACGTCATTAAAATTAGCAGGGTCGGCAGTATAATATTTGAAAACCTATAATTAATTTTATAATACTACTAAACTTGTCAGTTTTCAATAATTAGAAACTGCAATAATTTTAAATAATACAGAATTTTACGCAGTTAATTAATTTCTAGATTCTTGTTTAATACATCTTCTGTTATTGAACTTTCTCATGTAAATATTGGTAGCACTGATGACGCGACGCGCCATTTGCGTGGTCTTCTTTCATCGACTTTAGGAACGCTTGTTTAGTTGGCGTCTATACATTGTGATGAAAAAAATAGACTTGGTTATAACCTCCTCTGCATTTGATAAAAAGTTGTGTAGAAAGTTGCTTACTGTGAAGAAAAAAAACAAATAACGGAGCATTATTTATTGTAAGTTGTGTCAAGTCTGTGACTTTTCCTGTGATTAATTTATAAAGCTTCTTTACTGAGACAGATTAACTGTTGCTTTGGAAAGTTCGGTTTGTTTTCAAAAGCTTTTATTGTATTTAGAACGCCATTCAACATGTTAATTTGATATAAAGTGCTTTTAAATTAAACTTTCTTGAATAAAAACTAAATTAATGGTTACTGGTAAAAGAAAAAACAAAATTCCACATAACCTGCTCCGTTTGCATTCTTAATTCAGTTACATAAACACTCCCGGCTTGTTGTCTATTAATAGAGTTTTTTAGGAGTTTTTATCTGAGTTACGATTAGAAATAGAAAACAAAAACTTTTAAACCGATGAGGGTGTATTTTTAGACCCGAAGAATGTAAATAAAACATCATTTTCTTACAGTAACATGAAGTTCATTGAAGGCGAGGAGGTCCTCGCAAAGCATCCAAATTCCACGGAATTCATAAAAGGAAAAGTCGTGAATGTCAAAGGAAGTAATTATCGAGTTGCATTTAAAGGAGGATCGGAATTTAACATCAAGGAAGGCGATATGAAGGTAAGTTTTTAATTTCATATTTGTAGGCAATGCACGTCTATTTGCTGCAGGAATGTGTTTTATCTGAGTTTTGGTTTATCTCCCGCATTCCTTAGATTGTTTTTTTTAATGAGTTCAAAACACCAATTAGATACTTTTTCACAATATTTAAGATAACGGGTAATTACAAAATATATTCCATCTCATTTTTTAACTCCGAAAAGCAATTTTCAGCAATTCTTAATTACTTTGGGATATTGTGAATATTCTTTAAGATATCGTAAATATTCTTTGGGATATTGTGAATATTCTTTGGGATATCGTAAATATTCTTTGGGATATTGTGAATATTTGGGAATATTTTTTGAGAATGTTGAATAAATGATAAAAAATTATGAAATTAGTGTTACTTTGAATATTTTTGTACAGCCGACCAGAACCTCGAGAAGTGCGACAAGAACAAAAGGAGTTACGAAAAAAAGTCCTCGAAATTCGCCAAGTCGACGATCTCCAAGTCGAAGATCTCCAGCAAGGCTTGCAAATCAAAACAGAAAATTAACAACACGGAGTACAAAAGTTATACAAATTTCAGACGATGAGCGAAAAGGTATTAACAATCAAGATGTAAATTTTAATTATTTTTTCTTGGAAAAATGTTGAAAGAATTACCTTCTTGGAAAAGTACAAAAAGAAATTTTTTCTTGGAAAAAATAGCAGAGAGAATGTTTCTCGGAAAAATATAAAATGAACTCTACTCAGTAAAATACTTATCGATATTTTTTTAGAAAAATTAATAAAATAAATTAATAAAAATAGAGCATAAAGAATAAAAATAGAGTATAATGAATAAACATAGAATATAAAGAATAAAAATAGAGTATAAAGAAAAAACATAGAGCATAAAGAATAAAAATAGAGTATAAAGAATAAATATAGAGCATAAAGAATAAAAATAGAGTATAAAGAATAAATATAGAGCATAAAGAATAATATAATAGATTATAAAGATTGGTCCAAACGGTTGAAATAAATTTAATTAATAAGAATAAAGTACGTAGGACTTAAAAAATAGAAAATAACATTTTGTTGTTTTAACAGAGGGTTCGAGCGAAGCTAGTGGAAGCACTCGAGATGATGATTCAGACGTGATACCTCTTCATCAAAGAATTCGTGAAACTGCGCCTCTAACGAGACGTTCAATACGAATTATGACAAACTTTGCAAAAGCTGAACATGATCAACGATTACTCGCCCTTACGAGAACCATCGATCGTGCCGTTTCTCTTCCAACCGAAAGAAATGCTCAAGGATACGATAGTGTTCGAGAAAGCAAAGAAAGAGGCTTTTCAGTGACACGAGATTCAGTAAGCAATGTTTAAAATAAAAATTTACGTAAATTATTTGTAAACTTATATACTTAAGTTTTTATTTCGTATGGCAGTAAAAGCGTCTTTACTTGATAATTTTGATTAATATACAATATCCATTTTGCAGGACTTACAAAAAAATACGCATTATGAGGAGAATGCGGCACTGGATTCAGAAGTAATGGAGAAGCATAAAAAAGAAATTGATCTCGTCAGTAAACCGCAGGAATGGGGAGGCTGGTTTGGGGCTTTATTGCTAATAATTGCGGGTCCTCTTTTCATTCTCTTGCCACAATTTGCTTGCTCGAATGGCCAATGCAGTGTTGCAAAGTTTCGTCTGAATAAGGATCTCAAAACTTACCTAAATCCTAATGCATTCTTATTGTATGCGGGATATTTGCTCTTCGTGTCTATAATGTACATGTTGCCAATCGGTAGGATTATCGACGGTCAACAGACCAAGATCGGTAGACTCCAATACCGAATAAATGGTAACTTCATGCATTTTACAACATACTTGACTCAACTTTTTTTCATTCTAAACTCTCTTATTCTTTTTTAATGCAATTTTATTAACTTTTGCATTCTCGTCTCGAGACGGTTCTCTTGGCATTTTAAAAAATTATAATTATCTTTTAAAACTGAAAACAATCTTTTAAAACTGAAAACAATCTTTTAAAACTGAAAACAATCATTTAAAACTGAAAGCAATCTTTTAAAACTGAAAACAATCTTAAATCTGAAAACAATCTTAAAACTGAAAACAATCGTTTAAAAACTTTGAATAGAATCTTATAAAATTTCTGAAAGTTAATTTTCAAATCACTAGAAAATCGTTTTTTTAAACATTTCAAAAGCACTTTTTAAAAAGTTTGAATTTTCGAAAACTTGGAGTTTTTCACAGATTTAAATAACTGGTTTTTGAAAAAAGATTTAAGCTCTTCTAAGAAACGTTTGTGTAGACAATTGAACCTCACGTAATGGCTTACCCTTTTTGTACTTAAACAAAAGGCGAAACGATGCGTAACGAATGGGCATTAAACCACTTAACACACCTGGGTTGTATTGTGCTCATCATTGTGTGTACTTGTGTGGCGTATGATCTAATTTACTCTCTGTTTTCTCCACTAATTTAATACGTTCATCAAATTATAAAAATAATATCATAATATTTCATAATATTTTGTTTTTAAAAAAACATTTTTTCAATTAAATCATACATTTTCGTTAAAATTTTTTTAAATTGTTCTTCCATTTTATACACATTTTATAAATGATAATATTAACAATGCTTCCCTACGAGGAAGCAAAATCAATTGCTTTTAAATTGCTTGAAAATGCATAAATTAACGTTTTTAAATTTTAGGTTTATTGACTGGAATTCTTGTCTTGATCGCATTTGGTGTTGGTGAATACAAAGGATACAAAATCAGCAATTTTATATTGAACAATTCTCTGCATTTAACTATCGTTGGATGGATTTTCGGCTTGCTTTTTTCTATCGTGCTCTACATTAAAGGTGGAAGAACGTCTGTAGCCAATTTGAACTTGTACGCCTCAACGAATAATCACATCTACGATTTCTGGCAAGGCAGGGAAATTAATCCAAGATTTGGATTTTTCGACATCAAGTTCAATTTCGTCAGAGCCACTTTAATCGGATCGGTAATTTTTCAATTATTTTTTTTCATCATTTTCTTGCAATTATTTTAGCAACTGTTTTTTGCGGTTATTTTAGAAATTGTTTTTTTTTTTAACATTTTTGTTTTGCATTATTCAGCAATTGGACTTTTAATGCAGGCTTTAATTTTTATTTTACATATAATTGACTAGGAAATATTTATCATGGAGTCAGTTTTCAATTAAATTATAATAATATATTTAATTATATTAAATATATCTTAAATATTTTGAAATAATTCGAATATGTTTCTTTGTAGATTGTAGTTTCTGCGGCTGTAATCGTCAATGTTTTCCAAGGATCTCAAACTCTTTCTCTCACGACAATTAATTTGACAGCGCTTATTGCTGCTATTTTGCAAATAATTTACGTACTTGATGGACTGATTGTTGAAGATAAATTTGTAAGTTCTTTTGAAGTAACGTACGAGGGAACTGGATATATGCTTTGCTTTGGATACTTGATGTACCCATTCCTCTGTACTCTTCCTGCGAGATACGCTCTTTACAACAAGTGAGTAGATTTTAAACTAATTAAAATATCTGTTAAGTTTTTACTTAGTAAAACAATAAATAATAAATGGAGGTAAATAATAAGTAAATAATAATAATAAATAATGAGTGAATAATGTAATAATAATAAATAATGAAATAATGAATGAATAATGTAATAATAATAAATAATGAAATAATGAATGAATAATGAAATAATGAATGAATAATGAAATAATAAATGAATAATGAAATAATAATAAATAATGAAATAATGAAATAATATTAAATAAACGATAGCAAATAAATAATTGTAAATAATGAAAAACAATTATAATACACGTAAATAACTTGTAACTCTAATTTATTTTTAAATTTTCCGTTTCTTAATTCTTTTAAGCACTCATTTCTCTGTATTTCATTTAATTTACTTCTGAATTAAATTTTCCAGCGTTACTCAATCTCCGTACATTTTGGCTTTAATGGCAGTCTGCTTCTTTATTGGCTATAGTCTCTTCAGATACAGCAATTCTCAAAAGGATGAATTCAGAAGGAATCCACTTTCTCCCAAACTAAATCGTAAGTAAAAAATTTAGACAATCCGCAGGTGTAAATTTTTAATATTTATAAAGAATTGTTGAATAAGTTAAGATTCATTTCTTAACTTTTTAACACTTTCTTTAACACTTTTTCAACACTTTTTTTAATTTTCCTTTTTTTTAAATTGCCTTTTATTTTATTATTTTTATTTTAAATCATACATGGATCAACAAGATCCAATTAAGGATGAAAACAACAAATTGATATTTGAATGTTTATAATTTTTGCAGGTTTGGAAACTATACCGACAGTGCGAGGCAAAAAATTGATAGTTTCTGGTGTATGGGGTTGGGTTCGACATCCAAATTATCTTGGTGATATTATTCTTCATTGGTCGATAGCTGGCTTGACTTTTGTGAAAGATGTTTTGCCTTATTACAATGCAATCTTCTTGACACTTGTGCTAATACATCGTGCATTGAGGGATAATAAACGATGTCATCAACGTTACGGACTCGCCTGGGAAGAATATTGCTCTCGCGTCAAATACATGATTTTAAAGAGAATATTTTAAGACTCCTTAATCAAAGGGGTCCTCATGAATTCGCAATCATAGCGGGCCACAATCTCGGCTGATTAATGAAATTTTTACATATATTATACGTATATGTATTTTAATTTTGAATTTGTATATTTGATAAATTGTCTAAAAGTTACAAAAGAAGGGACAGAATTTATTTATTTTTGATTTTTTTGTCTTTTTGAAAAATCAAAATTTAAGGCAGGTGTTTTGACCTTTTGAGATTTTTATATTTTAGGGAATTACCTGAGTATTTAGATTTATACCTAGGTGAATTGACATTGTATAAAGGGAAATTTGTTGGGGGATGCAATAAATTATTTTTCTAAAGTAGTTTGGGCTCTTGGTAATAAAATGACGTGGCCCGTAAACTTTGTTTTGAGGGCCCCTACTTTAGGTCAAGAAATGATAAATTGCGTCGATGGCTTTGAAATACTTTTATGAAATTGAAATTTTAATGAACTATATATTCCATGTTGTTTCTAGTTTGCGGACACGTTGCAGCAATTTTATTAAAATAAAATAAATGTATTTCAGAGTAGAATAATGCAGGTCTTTTGGGGGGTAAAGATTAATTGATTTTAATTGCAATGATTAAATGTAGATAAACTCCAGAAAGACCGTGCCAGTCGTGCAGTAATGTCGGGGTTTCAATTCAACATATTTTAACAACACAAAGTATGTTTGAGTCAACATTAACTCTGTTTTTATGGGATGTTTATAAATATAGAATATACATGAGAATGTGAAATTAAATGCGACAGTCGTTAATAAGACTGTTATATGACATTAGATTTTAAGAAGAATCCATGACCTTTTAGATCACAAATTACAAATAAGGAGTTTTATACTTTTTTTTTATCTTATTGAAATATATAAATATTGTAAATCACGGATATTTCATAGACAAGTACTTTGGTAAATAAATAAAATCATCAATCTTTCTATTGTGTTATTTAATAATTAGCAAATTATACGCGCGCTAAAGCGCGCTAGAATTATGTAGGCAATCTTTAAATTACTTGAATTGAATTTAAATCAAAGATTTACTTTTATTTGTAAA
>WNHD01007851.1:0-20264 GCA_011057455.1 Ganaspis sp. Gsp50
ACAGTTTTTCATTATTTCTGACATTTAAAATTCTATTAATTATATAACTTTTAATATTATTATTTTTTAATGACATTTCCTTTTGAAAAAATTTTTTACTTTAAAAAACTAATCGATTGATCTGAAAAAAGGCTATATTTTACCAAAATGGAGTAGATTATTAGTGAAAAGGAATCGACTAATACATAAAGTATTCTCTTCATCTGAAATTTATAGATAAATTGTAATGTTTCAATTATTTGTGGAATTTAAATTTTAAATTATTTTTTAGCAACAGTTCCTTTGGCAAAAATCTTCTGCATTAAAAAACGAATAGATTGAGCTATATAAAGTATATATTTTACAAAAAATTGATAGAGTTAATAACAATTGAATCTATGAGGAAGCAAAATGTTCATAAATGAACATAATTTTCCACTAGTTTTATCAATAAGTTTTTTTTTTATTCTTTAATAAATAATTGAAATAATTTTTCAACAATAATACTTCAGACTACTTCAAAATACTTCAAACATTTAAAAATACTTTAAAATATTTAAAAATTCTTAAAACTACTTCAAAATACTTCAAAATATTTTTAAAAAAATGTAAAATGTTTTCAAATACTTCCCAATACTTCAAAATTCAAAATATTAAACAACACATAAAAAGATTTAAAAACACTTCAAAATACTTTAAAATATTTTAAAATACTTAAAATTACTTTTAAATACTTCAAACTATTCGAAGATACTTCAAAATTGTTCTAATTTTTTAAAAATATTAGTATTTTAATTGTAAAATAATTTATAAAGGGATTTTAAAATATTCTAAAGATATATTTAGAAAATAAGAAAGTACTTTAAAATACTTCAAAATATTTATAAATACTTTAAAAAAAATTTAAAGTACTTAAAATTACTTAAAAATATTTCCAAATACTTTCCAATAATTCAATATATTTAAAAATACTTCAAAATATCTAAAAATACTTCAGTTTACTTAAAAATACTTAAAATTACCTTATAATATTCAAAAATACTTAAAACTACTTTAAAATACTTGAGACTACTTCAAAATACTTCAAAATATTTAAAAATACCTTAAATTATTTAAAATAATGACATAATATGTAAAATATTTTCAAATACTTCCTAATACTTTGAAATATTTAAAAACACTTGGAAATATTTAAAAACATTGAAAATACATCAAAATATTTAAATATACCAAAAATTACTTTAAAATACTCCAAAAACCTTTTTATTACTTTCAAAGACTTCAAAATATTTAAAGTTACTTCTCAATAATTCGAAGTATTTAAAAATATTAGTATTTTAAGTATGTATTTTTAAATACTTTGAACTATTTTGAAGTCTTTTAATGTATCTTAAAGTAATATAAAGGATTTCAAGTATTTTGATGTAATTTCAAGTATTTTGAAGTATTTTAAAGCATTTTAAAGTAATTTTAAGTAAATATAAATATTTTTAAGCATTTTGAAGTGTCTTTAAATATTTTGAAGTATTTTGAAGTGTTTTTAAAGATTTTAAAATATTACAGTTTTTCAAAATGTTTTAAAAGGATTTAAAATACTTCAAGAGTACTTCAAAATACTTCAAAATATTTTTAATTACTTCAAAATATTTAAAATGGTTTTAATGTTTCAAATAATGACCTTGAATAATTTAAATTCTATAGAAAATTACTTTTGCAATAACTCTAAGAGCATTAATTAAAAAACTTTCATTTGTTTTCAAAAGTAATTCAAATTCTTACCTGCTCTTACAAAGTTTTGAAAAATTAATTTTTTTACATGCACACACACACACCTGCAAAATATAATGGAAATTTTTCTATTTTTCTCATGGAGATCATGGAAAACTCATTGAATGAAAGGAAATATATTTTGTATTTTTAAATTAATAGCAAGAGATTAACTAACGTTTTTAAAATTGTTGATTATTACTATGTTATTCTTTTTTTTTTCTTCATTCCAAAATCCCCTTTTTATGGAAGAAAATCCCTTTTTTTAAAATTGAAAATCGAGTTGAAAATCCTCTTTTGCACCTAAAATTGAACGAAAAAACGACTGTGATCCGGAAATACTCTATATAGGGTAAATGCTAGTAAGTTCGGCCGGTTCCAGTAGTCGGCCATTTATTTATTTTCGATTAAAAATAAATTGTTAAACTGTTTCAAATTGAGTAAATTTACAATAACTTATAAGTTATAACGCTTCAAAAGTGGTGGCCGAACTTAAATTCAGTGGCCGACTACTGGGTGTTTTACCCTATATGTCACTCGATTTGTTTTTTAAGCAGAAAATTTTTTAAGAAGATTGAAAATTCATAATTTTAAAAGTTATATAAAAAAATTGATATTTTTACATTTATTAAAATATAATTTTAAATGTAAAAATTAAAGAATCAATAACAATTTTCTCATGAATTTCTGGTAAAATATATGCTTTGTTATGTTGATCTTTTCGTTTTTTTAATGTAAACAATTTTTTTAAATGTCAAAGATCCGAGAATTTTGAGATTCGACAGTTTAACTTTATAAATTTATTTCACTTATTTTTAAATGTTTTTAAATACTTGGAATACTTCAATTTAAATAGTTAAATTTAAATACTAAAAGCAGTAAACAGTAGTAAATTATAAACAATATATGATATAAATATGTTTCAATTTTGAGCGAGATAATTTATCTTTCTTGAAAAATTACTTGATTTCAAAAGCGTTTTTTAAAACTCGAGAAAAGTGACTTTCCCTACTTTACTGACTTTAAAATTTAATTTTAGAAAATCTAAAGATAATTTCGACAAAGTTTTGTTAGATCCATATTGTTGAAACATATAGAATTATTTATGTTAAGGATCATTTATTTTATAAATTTGGTTGCAACCACTTTGTTTGAAAAAAAATATACTGACCCTTATTTTTCTAAAGACAGACTTGGAGCCTTGTTCCTTTTTTTGTACTTTTGTAATTTTGTTTTTTCTAATTTTCTACTTTTGCTTTGTATAATTTTGTTTTTTTGTTGTTAACATTTTCTTGTTTGTCATCAGCACAACCACCGGGCATTCCTGAAATCTGCAAGAAGTCTCTGACATCCTGTCCAGCTGCAGGAGGTTTAGAACTGTTTATACTCGGTAAAAACTTTCTGAAAGATACTCGTGTGGTCTTTCAGTTGGACAGTGATGATCCTTCGAGTAGTTTGGAGCCCCATTGGGAGTGTGCAGTACTTCCAGACAAGGAATTTTTGCAGCAAACGCATCTGGTGTGCGTTGTACCTGCATACAGGCGCCAAGACTTGGCGCCAACAGAAACAATCTGCGTGAAATTATATGCAGTGTCTTCCGGGAAAACGAGCGAACCGCACACTTTCCTCTACACCTCGTCATCAACTCCGCCTGAGCCTTCAGTGGGCAAAGTGGAAACGGCAAATGCACCATTAATCCAAGTGAACGACAACGGCTTGTCGACATCCACGGTACCGAGTGTCCCGACAAACAGTGAGTCTAAACACCTATTCGAGTTGCACAAGCGTGCTGCAGCAGATTGAAACGATCTTTTACTTATAGCTCTAATGACGCAAGCTGCCCCCGGAGCTCCTGGTTATTTAAGCACGATTCAGCAGCCATCATCGCAGCAGCAATCGACGCAACAAGCGCAGCCGGAAATTCTAAAGAACAATCCCAGTCCACCACCCGCGTCTTCGCAAGTCACTCCAGTTATGATGTGGACTTCTCAGGGATCAAATTGTCAGAATTCTCCTGTGGATGTGATGATGCCACCGCCGCTGGTTACTAATCAGCTAATAAATAGACGGTCATCGTCAAATCTGCAGTTGATCCTGCCAGACAATCTTAAAACCGAGATACTCGACGAGAACAGTGAAAGTGGCATTCTCAGCGATAACAGTATAGCCAATGTTCCCACACCCACTCACAATGGACCTGCAGGAACAAGTCCCCTACAGCAAATTGTCAATGAAAACTCTCGAGATGCTTCTCAATCTGGTCTCATTAGAAATGTTCAAAATAGCGACTCTCCAGTGCAGGATGCCTTACTGGGAGTCGTTGATCTCATTAGAAATCAACATCCTCTCTCGCTTCCAAATCAGCATTCGTCGCCTTTCCCTGGCATGCTTGAGTCTTCTCAGGTAAAGACACAAAGCATTCAAATGTTCATTGCAATACAATCCATTGCTCTGACCGACAATCCATTATTTTCAATCATTTTTTTAGCTTTTCAATTCTTTTCTTCAAACTTTCCGATTCTTCAAGATTTTTAATTATTTCTTTTTAAGTTTTTTGGTCCTTTTTCATGCCTTTTAATAGTAGGGTTGGTTCATTTTATTTTGAACGAAGTAGTTGCGACTGAATTTTTAAAATAAACAATACTTAACCAGGGTTGACGCGGGTCTGGAATGCCGGGAAAAATCAGGGGGTTTTAAAAGTACCTGGAAAAGTGAGAGAAAACGAGGAATCTCTGAGTAATCAAAGGAAATTTCAATAACAGGGTTTCTAAAATTCTGGAAAACCTGGAATTCTGGTGGAATTTCATTATTTCTCATGAAATCGTGGAAATCTCGGAACTTTCATTTATAATATGGGAGTTTATTTTTTATTTAATTTATTTAGAGAACTTGTACAGAAAGAAACTTAAAACTACTTGAACATATTTAAAAATACTTAAAATTTCTTTGAAATATTTAAAAATACTTAAAATTACTTTAACATACTTCAGATTACTTTAAAATATTGATAAATTATTCAAAATATTTGAAATCTCTTCAAAATATTCAAAAATACTTAAAATTATTTTAAAATATTTCCAAATTCTTCCTAAAACTTCAAAATATTTTAAAATACTTCAAAATATTTAAAAACCACTGAAAAATACTTAAAAATAATTAAAAATACTTCAAATAACTATACAATATTTCCAAATACTTCCCAATAGGTACTTTAAAATATTTTAAAATACTGCAAAATATTTAAAAGCACTTGAAAATATTTAAAAATACTTAAAATTACTATAAAATGTGACGCTCCACGAGAAAAGGGACCTTACGCGTTTTTGCATAAGGTCGCTATGTTGTACTGCTGCAAAAGCGACCATATTGAAAAGCGCGTAAGGTCCTTTCTTTCGTGGAGCGTCACAAATATTTCTCAATACTTTCCAATACTTAAAAATATTTTAAAATACTTCAAAATATTTTTAAAAAAGTTAAAAATACTTCCAATTCTTTTATCTACTTAAAATTAATTTAAAATACTTCAAAATTCTTTATATTACTTAAAAATACTTTAAAAGATTTCAAAATATTTCAAAGTATTTAAAAATATGAGTATTTTAATTATTAAATAAAGTATAAGCAGATTTTGAAAAATTAATTTTTTTTTAAAATTTTTTGAATATATTATTGTGCATCAGGCTAGTTCAAAATATTTCAGAATATTTAAAAATACTTCAGAATATTTAGAAATGCTTTAAAATATTTAAAAATACCTCAAAATATTTAAAATACTTAAAAATACTTAAAAACATTTCAATTTACTAAAAAATACTTTAAAAGACTTTAAAAGAATTTAAAAGACTTCACAATATTTCAAAGTATTTGAAAATATTAGCATTTTCAGTATTAAATAAAGTATAAACAGATATTTAAATTTTTATTTTTTAATTATTTTAAAAGTATTGTAATACCTACTTTAGACTATTTCAGAAAACTTCAAAATATTTAAAAATTCTTAAAATCACTATAAAATATTTCCAAATATTTCCCAATACTTTAAAATACTTAAAAGTACTTTAAAATACTTAAAAGTACTTTAAAATATTTAAAAATACTTGAAAATATTTAAAATCACTTAAAAATAATGCAAAAAACTTTAAAATTACTATAAAATATTTCTCACGCACTTCCCAATACTTTACAATATTTTAAAATACTTCAAACTACTTCAAAGTATTTCAAAGTATTTGAAAATACTAGTATTTTAAGTATTGAATAAATTATAAATAGATTTGAAAATATTTGTTTTTCTTAATATTTTAAAAGTACATTATTATTCTTCGGACTACTACAAAATTTTACAAAATATTTAAAACTGCTTCAAAATATTGAAAAATACATCAAAATATTTAAAAATGCCTCAAAATATTTAAAAACACTTAAAAATATTTGAATGTACTTAAAAATACTTTAAAATACTTTAAAAGACTTCACAATATTTCAAAGAATTTGAAAATATTAGTATTTTAAGTATTAAATGAAGTATAAACAGATATTTAAATTCTGATTTTTTAATTATTTTAATAGTATTGTAACATTTTAGACTATTTCAGAATACTTTAAAATATTTAAAAATTCTTCAAAATATTTAAAAGAACATCAAAATATTTAAAAATTCCTAATACTTTAAAATACTTCAAAATCCTTTATATTAGTTTAAAATAATTTAAAAGAGTTTTAAAATTAAAAACAATGATCTAGGGTAATTTAAAGTCTAAAAAAAATTATTTTTTGAAAATTATTTCAATAGAAATTTAAAAATTCTTCAAAATATTTAAAAAAAAACATCAAAATATTTAAAAATTCTTAATACTTTAAAATACTTTAAAATCTTTTATATTAGTTTAAAATAATTTAAAAGAGTTTTAAAATTAAAAACAATGATCTAGGGTAATTTAAAGTCTAAAGAAAAGTATTTTTTGAAAATTATTTCAAAAGTAATTTAAATACTTACAAAATATTAAGAAATTAATTTTTTAATTAAAAAATACATTAAAAAATATCATGTAAATGTTTCTATTTTTCTCATGGATATCATGGAAATCTCATGGAAATCTCATGGAATTTTGTGAAGAAAACTTTGTAGAAACTCTGAATAAGTAAACTGTAGTAAATAGAAGTAAATTGTAAACAGTAGATCATATAAATATATATTTTAATTGTAAGTGAGATAATTCATCTTTCTTGAAAAATCACTTGATTTTACAATCATTTTCTAAGAGCTTCAAAAATGTCAAATTTCCGTCTTTGCTGACTTTCAAATTTAATTTCAGAATAACAAAAAAGAATTTCAACAAAATGTTTTCAATTTCACATGATTCATACATGTAGAATTATTTATGTTAAATATCATTTATTTTAAAAATTATGTCGCAACCACTTTGTTAGAAATATAATGAACTGACCCATTACTTTTTAAGTATTTCCTTTTTAAATTTTTGTTTTCTGTAGTAATTAATATTATTTTTCAAGTATTTATCTTTTTAATTTTCTGTATTAATTAATATTACTTTTCAACCATTTCTCTTTTAAATTTCTGTAGTAATTAAGCTCTATATTTATTAACTTTCTGAAAATACTGTTTTTATATGTCGCATTAAGATACTGTAAAATTTAATTCATCACATTTTTTGGTATTAATATTGTTCTTTTTTTTTCTACAGGTAAAAGTGCTTAGTCCACATCATATGAGCAAAGACACGAGTCCACTGCTTCAGAGTGAAGCAACTTCCAATGGAAATATTCAAGGCGCAGGAGTTGTAGATCTTCGAATGAAGCATCATCAATCTGATTACAATTCTTTGAGTAACTATACTCCTCCTGTTCAGCCATTACCCGCACAAAGTGGACACAGTGTCGAAAATTACCTCAATCAAATAGAAGGTCGACCCTTGGTATCTGCTCCTGAAGAGTCGGAACCTCAAGACACAAGTTTTGTTGGTACGATACAGCAACGAGCTTCTATTATTGCCACTGGACGACAGCAAATGCAGCAGCAAGCTACAAATTTATTAGCTGCAGCGGCTCCCATTAATAAGGACTCGCTTGTTACTACAAATGGAGAAGCACATCAGATTGTTTCGCCACTTCGATCAGTAAATACAAGCCCATTAACTATAATGGGACATGTTCCTCCAGTTGTAGAACACGAGACGCTATCAAGTCCCCAGCAGGCAACAAGAACAAGCCCGCCTGTACCCGTACCAGTCAAAACAATGTTGCTAGAGGCTCTGCTTCCTAATTCTCAGCCACACGCGGTTGCTCCCAATAATGTTAATGCATCTCCTAATAATGTAGTTCCTGAACCAACACCTGAAGATAATTTACTTACCACGATTAACGCTGCCTTGTTGCCACCAATTCAGGAAGCGCCAATTGTTTCTGCTCCCAATTCAACTAATAATACCGTCAGCGTTTCTTCTCAAATGTCCCTGCAGGTATGTAATTTATTTATGAAATTTAACTCTATAGTTAATTGTATATTTAATTGCATACATTACAATTTCTCTAGTAAAGAGTTTATGATTGATTCTGTATTTAATTACATGTAAATGCAGGGTTTCTACAACTCTGGAGAAAATGGGAAACCTGGAATTTCATTATTTCACATGGAATTTTCATTTATACAATGGAAATTAATTTTTTATATTTTGTTTCTTTACCTTATGATGTTCATTAAGTTTTACTAAAATCAATAATATATTATAAAATATATATCAATAAAATATATAATAATATATCAATAAAAAAACTTCAAAATATTGAAAAATTCAAATACTTTAACATATTTCCAAATACTTCACAATACTTCCAAATATTTAAAAATAGTTAAAACTACTTTAACATACTTCAAATTACTTCAAAATTATAAACATACTAAAAATGACTTTAAAATATTTCCAAATACTTCCCAATACTTAAAAATATTAAAAAAACACTTAAAAATATTGAAAACTACATTAAAATACTTCAGACTATTTCTAAACGCTTCAAAATATTTAAAAATACTTAAAATACTTAAAAAAATTTAATATAAGATTACGAATTTATCAATCGGTCGTTATTTTAATTAATATAGATGGTAAAATATCGATCACTCCGATTCAAAATCGATATTTTACCATCTATATTAATTAAAACAATTTAAATATAGTTAAAATTACTTAATCAAAAATACTTGAAATTTCTTAAGAATATTACACAAAACTTTAAACTATCTTAATATTTTTCAGATTACTTGAAAATAATTTAAAACATTTAAAAGTATTTAAAATGTCTTTAAAATATTCCAAAATTCTAAAAACTACTTTAAAGTACTTCCGACAGCTTCAAAATATTTAAAACTAATTTAAAATACTTTAGACTACCTACCTCAAAATACTTCAAAATATTTACAAATACTTAAAGTCTCTTGAAAATAATAAAAAATACTTGAAATTACTTTAAAATATTTCAAAACATTTAAAAATATTTAAAATGACTTTAAAATAATCCAGAATGCTTAAAATGTCTTTAAAATATTCCAAAATGCTAAAAACTATACTTTAAAGTATTTTAGACTACTTCCAATTATTTAAAACTACATTAAAATACTTTAGACTACCTCAAAATACTTCAAAATATTTACAAGTACTTAAAATCTCTTTAAAATAATCAAAAATACTTGCAATTTTTTTAGAATATTTTAAAATACATTAAACTACCTTAAAATACTTCAAAATACTTAAAAATACTTTAAAGCATTTAAAAATATTTAAAATGTCTTTAAGTAGAGTGCTATCGAATTATTTGAAGGACATTGTTTAAATATATTGCTCACACTTGCGTGTATTCTGTTTAAATTTTTGTGTATTTTTTTATATTATAAAGGGTGTTTTGTAACTATAAAAAAATAAAATAAAAAAAAGTAATCCAGAATACTTCAAATGTCTTTAAATTATTCTAAAATACCTTAAACTACTTTAAAGTACTTCAGACTACTTCATAATACTTCAAAATATTTTAAAATACTTAAAATCTCTTTAAAATAATCAAAAATATTTGAAATTTCTTTAGAATATTCTAAAATACTTCAAACTACTTGAAAATACTTTAAAACATTTAAAAATATTTAAGATGTCTTTAAAATATTCAAAAATGCTAAAAACTACTTTAAAGTACTTTAGACTACTTCAAAATATTTAAAACTAATTTAAAATACTTTAGACTACCTTTAAAATACTTCAAAATATTTTCAAGTACCGTCGGCTGGGGCTATACTACCCACCCAAGGGCTATTGTTCCCACGGCTACTTTTTAATAAATATGTAGATGGCAATAAAAGTTTTTATTAAATTCTTTGTCAGAAAAGAGAAAAAAATTCATAAAGTTGGAAAATTTGCGTCGTCAGTTAATCAATTCCGTCAAAATGGTACATGTAGTCAATTTATTTGTGATGAAGCACAATCGGTGACCTAACTTTTTTATTGAGTATTTTAAAAGAAAAACCGTAAAAAACTAACAAACGCGATTCCTAGGGGATATTCTTCTCATTACTTAAAATTACTAAAAATCAATTATTTTTCAAAGATTTGTTTCCTAATATGTAAATAAGTGTACAGTTGGTTTTTTAAAATACTTTTGACGGACTTTTGTGTCAAGAAACTAAAAATAAGTAAATTATTAGTTTACGAGAAGTCGAGAAGTGAAACATAACCTCAAAACTGTAGCTGCGTCATTGAATGCTGGTCATTTAGTTAATCAATGTGTAATTTGCAAATATATCATTGAAACTGTTAATTCTCATCGCGCGAGAGGTGCTGGATATATTTTAATCAATTTATAATTTTAAAATAATGTTATTTTTCAAGTTAATTTGGATTTCAATAATTTGGATTTCAATAAAATTTCTGTGTTTTACCTTCAAAAATGTTGAATGATTCTTACAAAAATAATCTTTTTTAACCTTTTTTTTTTATTGTACTCTAGACTTCCTACAGAAAAGATTTCATGTGGCTAAAACAATGGAAAAATTGTTTAAACTAATTTTATAAATAAACAAATTTTGCCCCAAGTAATATATAACCCCAAGTATGGGGCTATTGTTCCCACAACTTTGGAATTTTATAACTTTGAAAAAAAAATTTTTTTTTCTTATCTAACTTATAGAAAATCTTTAGAAGGATGTTCACAAAGTAATTGCACAGTATTTTTTTTATAAATCTGAATTTTAGTGAAGAGTTGAATAAGAAAGTAGCATTTTTCTGAGAACAATAGCCCCGGTTGACGGTAATTTAAAAAAGATCTCTTTAAAATAATAAAAGGTACTTGAAATTTTCTTAAACTATTTCAAAATGCCTTAAACTACTTTAAAGTACTTCAGACTACTTCAAAATACTTCAAATCATTTAAAAATATTTAAAATGTCTTTAAAATAATCGAGAATACTTATGTTTTTATATTCCAAAATGCCTTAAACTACTTTAAAGTAGTTCGGACTACTTCAAAATACTTCAAAATATTTCAAAATATTTCAAAATACTTAAAATCTCTTTAAAATAACCAAAAAGACTTGAAATTTCTTTAGAATATTTCAAAATAAATACTTTAAACTACCTTAAAATACTTCAAACTTCTTGAAAATACTTTAAAACATTTACAAATATTTAGAATGTCTTTAAAGTAATCCAGAATACTTAAAATGTCTTTAAAATATTCCGAAATGCCTTAAACTACTTTAAAGTAGTTCGGAGTACTTCAAAATACTTTAAAATATTAAAAAATACTTAAAATCTTTTTGAAATACTCAAAAATGCTTGAAATTTCTTTAGAATATTCCAAAATAAATACTTTAAACTACTTTAAAATACTTCAGACTACTTGAAAATACTTCAAAACATTTGAGAATATTTAAAATGTCTTTAAAATAATCCAAAATACTTAAAATGTCTTTAAAATAATAAAAAATGATTAAAACTAAGCTTTAAAGTATTTCAGACTACTTCAAAATTTAAATTCAATTTAAATTTAAATTCTATAAAAAATTATCTTCACAATAAGATGAATAAAAAACTTTCATTATTTCAAAAGTAATTTAAATTCTTCATTGACATAGAAAAATTAATTTTTTTATGTGGTGGATATTTTGTTATTTTCTCCATGGAAATAATCGAAAACTCATGTAATTTTGTGAAGAAAAATTTGTAGAAACCCTGAAATGCCGGTATAGGTACTTACTTTCATTTCAATGAGATAAACAATTTATATTTAATTAAATATACATTTTCTATAATGTTTATATTATAATGTATATTTTTTATTTTATCATCCCTCTATGTATTTCGGGGTTTTTTAACATATAAACCCCACAGTTCTTACATAATATTATGTATTTTATTTAATGACAATATTTCCTGAACCATCACTCGGCAGTATGTAATAGACAACAGTTCAAAATTTTATCTTCCCGAGCCAAATGTTGACAAAAAATATACACCTGTCTTTTTAACATTTCGACAAAACACCTGCCCTTTTCATAAATCAAAAATAATTACTATTACATGAAATCAAATAAACAAAAACAATTTCCGACTTGTAGCAACCCTGAATAATTAACAATTTTCAATGAAAAAAGTAGAAAATTTCGATGTTATGTTAAAAACTTGGAATTAATTCTCAGGTCTCAAGTGAGGTGATGCCTCGTTCGGCAGATCACTTGCAGTTGCAGACTCTATCGCAGCAAAATGCCGTGACAATACAGCGGCAGGTTCAACAGGTTGAGCAGGTGGTGGCGCAAGCTCAGCAGCAAGTGGAGCAAGTGGTTGCTCAAGCACAACAGCAGGCAGTACAAGCAGTGCAACAAGCGCAGCAGCAAGTAGTTCAACAAGTCGTTCAACATGCTCAAGTGGTTCAGCAAGCTGTTCAGCAGGTCCAGGCCGTTCAGCAAGTTCAAGCAGTACCAGCTTTTCAACAAGCTGTCCAGCAAGCTAGCCAGGAAGTCGTTCAGCAAGCCGTTCAACAAGCAACCCAAGAAGTTGTCCAGCAAGTTCAAGCTGTTCAGCAGGCTGTCCAGCAAGCACAAGCGGCCCAAGCAATGCAACAAGCCGTTCAACAAGACATTGGATCCATGCTGAATCAACCTGCCGGTTTTGTAGCCGAAGCCAGTTCTGCACTCGCAAGTGGCGCCGCTCAGGAACCTTCGCAACAGAGACTCACCACAGCTGCTGAACAAGCCATCAATAATGTCATCACCAATGCCACTCAAGACATTATCAATAATAAACCAATAACGACTACCACAGCGCACGCCATTATTGCAACAAAAAATATTCTCAACAGCGTTGCGACGCAAAGCGCTCAGCTTATGAATAGCGCGATGGAAGGCATCCTTCCAAAATCCCCGTCAAGCCAGGGAAATATCGTTGATCAGGCGACCAATAAGTCTTCTGCAGGCGCTGTTTCCATCCCGGTGTCCTCCAATAGGCAGAATATCAATCCCAACATCCAGGCTGCGACGGCAGCCACAAATAATCCAAATAACGTCAGAAAAACTGAAGATACTGGCTTATTGTCTCAGGAATTAACTTCTATGTCAGAGCACGATCTTTTGAGTTACATTAATCCCAGTTGCTTTGATCCCCAGGGCGGATTTCTCATGTAGAACTTTGTCAAGCTGAAATCGGTCTTTTGTAAGGTAAACAAAATCGGACCAATTACTTGAAATTTTTCAAAAGAATTCATTTTTTAAGAATTTAAAAGAATTCATTTTTTAAGAATTGAAATGAATTCTCTTTTTTTAAGAATTGATCTCTTTTTTAAGAATTGAAAACAATTTTTCTCTTTTATTCAGAAGTTAAAGGAATAAACCTTTTCATTTCATTATTTCTATCTTCTAATTCATGCGTTATTGAACGAGAGAAAGAGAAAAGAAAGAGAGAGAAAGAACAAAAGAAAGAGAGGATAGAAAAAGGAGAGAAGAAAGAGAGAAGAAGGAGAGAAAAAGGAGAGAAGAACAAAAATGAAAAGGTCTATTAAACGGAATTGAAACTTTTTAAAATAAGTTTTGATTTCATTTGTGGCGCGCTTTGAAGAAAGGGACTTAAGTGGCTAAATTTATAGACTGTAAAGAATTTCGTTGTAAATTTACCGTGTCGGACATTGGAAATTATTTGCTTCATACTCGACGAAATAAACTCTACTTGTATTAAAAAAAATGTAATTCAATCCAATCTTCAATGTAATTTTACAATCCGTGTATCTTACAACCTTGAGCGTTGTATTTTCATTTCAGTAAAATTGCAAGACTCGTGTTAAAATACAACACAATTTTTTACTGAATTGTTGGTCCATTCGACCAAAAATAGTGGTAAAACAATTCAAAATCAGAAACAATCAGAGTTCAAATAAGTCAAATAATAACTTTGACAATAAGTGAGATAGAGACTTTGGTCTTGAAAATTTGAAAAGCCTGTAAATTTCTACATAAAAATTTTAAATATTACTAAAACTCTTGTAAATATTTGATAAGAATCGTTTAATACTTCAAAGTGATTGTATTAATTGAGAAGCAACAAAAAATAATTATAAAATTTTTCAATTATCGTTCGATATGTTTATACCTGCACTATACAAAAATTATACAAAAGATTTGAAACTTTATTTTGTTTGTTTAATTTATAGCTTTAATTTTACTTAAGAACATTATAAAAATATTAAGTAACTCTCGAGATATGACTAAGTCCAAGAATGTTTTTCTTGAAAATCTGCAAAAACGGTGGATTTTACCTGAAAATGGTAATTTTTACCTGAAAGTGGTAATTTTTAACTGAAAATGGTAATTTTTACCTGAAACTAATGCTTTTCAAAAAAGGCGTGCTTGGACATTTTAATCATATCTCGAAAATTTCTAAATAGTTTTTAAGTTTTCTTAGCTAAAGTTGAAGCTGGCAATTGAACAAAAAAAAAACAAAGTGATTTTCAAATTCCTTTCGTATAAGTTTTGTATTTTAGGCAACGAGCTAAACGTATCGAACGATAATTGAAAAATTTGATAATTTTTCTTTTTGCTTTTCAATTAATGTATAATGATATAATATATAATGATATAATATATAATGATATAATATATGATATAATATATGATATAATATATAATGATATATATATATATATATATATATATATAATATAATCGCTTTAGAATGTTAAACAAAAATTATCAATACATTATCTAACGTAGACTGTTATTTTGAATTTTTTTTATTAACACCGAATTCTCAAACTCACTTTGTGACAAAGCAATTTAAATTGAATTGTGTTTTTCCGATCCACTTTTGCCAAATGTACCGACAATTTTCGATGGCAGTGTAAGAGAAAGAACAAATAAAGGAGCTCGCCATTAGAATCTGCAGTGATTTCTGATATTTAAATTATTATTGCATCAAAAATATTCAATGGAAAGTCGTACTCATTCAAGATATTTCAAAAACCACTATCAAAGCAAAGTGCTTGTAATTCGAAAATCGATGTTTATGCTGGTTAGGTCCCTTCGAAGTGAGTCATATTTAATTAAAATTTTCCCAATTTCATAATTTCTGGACTTCAATATATTAGTTGTGAATTTATTAAAATCTTGTGATTAACAATTCTCAAAATTAGGTGTGAACTTTTGCAAAATATAAAAGGAGAATTTCATTTGAAAGGCATTTTTAAGATTTACATATAATAATTCAGGAATTTTAATAGTATTCAAGATATTAACAGTGATGATTATCATGATTTTTTACGAAGCTTGTTTTGTAGAGGAAAAATACATTCAAGATTTTATATTAAAAATATTAATTGCTAAATATTGTTGCTATTATCTTTACAATTATTATAATTATCATTAATTATAACTATAGTTATAAACTATAATTATAAGTATAATTATAACTATAATTATAACTATAATTATAATACTATAATTATAGCTATAATTATAACAATAATTATAATAATAGTTATAATAATAATTATAATTATAACAATAATTATAATAATAATTATAACAATAATTAATTATTTAACAACATATTAAATATGTTTTTGGTTCTTCATCTTATTTTTTGAAACTTGCATTGTGTTTCATGCTGCTTTTAAAAAGTGCAAAATAAGTTAAAATTCAAGATACTGTAAAAGAAAATTTTGTTTTTTTTTTAAGTTTAAACTTGGAATATATCAAATTCACAATTCTAAGCCTTCACGATTGACGCATCCAAATTTGGAAGAGCTGAAATTTTTAATGATTATGCAAAGTTTGGATCCTGAAGTGTCTTGAAATATTTAAGTGTTTCAATTTTTAAAAAATCTTTTTAATGCTTTAAAATATCTTTCTAATTATTTTATAGAGATAGTTTATTCTGCTTCTTTCTTGTTAAAAAAAATTCAACACTACGCCTTACTTTATGAGTTGTTTATCTCCGTTCAATATTCAATTTAAAATAATTAGTGTCTACTAGAATTAAAAGATCATTTTCAATTTGTTAAAATATTTATTTTAAACATTACAGTTTAATTTCCTTATTTATTCTTTTATATTTCTTTACTCTTATTCATAAATTATTTATAGATTTACACTTTTATTTTCTTTCTATAATTCTTATTTGTAAAAACAGAAGGAATTTGTAATTTTTAACAATTTTGTGAGTAGATATTTTGATTATTCAAGTTCAGAAATAGTGAAATAAACAGAAAGTTTTTGGGAATTTGAAGGAGAAAAAGTATTTTCTTTCTGGTTAGCAATGTAGAATTGTTATGCCCTTGATTTCTACAGAATTTGTGACGGATGTATTTTTTTTTAAATCCCAGATCAACTGTTATTGGAAAATTAATGTTTAGTTTAATAACATTGAAGTCAGTTTTGAAAAGATTGCTACGAGATTTCACTTTTGACTATTCGTGAAGAATTATTATATTAAATAAGACGGGCGCATTAGTGCGCGACAGTTAGTTTTTTCTTATACTTTATTATTAATTGAAGATTTTGCGTTGATTAATTTAACTTTCTTCGTGCCAGAACAACCAGGTGCCTTTTGAAGCGAGAAATATGTTCGCTATGGATATTACGTTCTTGAGTCAAAGAAACTGTTAATATAAATTAATGATCGATATCCTTACTGACCCCACTCAACGAAAAACTTTGTACAGAGCAGCTATATTGAGTGAAGCCAATTTACGATAACCGTATCTTGATAAGGAAGTAATTCTGTGAATTATTGAACGCTTCTTTGACTTGATTTCATTACATATAATGGATCATTTTTGTTGTTTTAATTTTATTTGTAACTCATTTTCAAAACGAGTTTAGTCATAGTGTTGTGCCTTTTTAATTTGCGTACGATACTTATGTAGTTTATAATCGGATTGGGTGTATAATCGAAAAAAAATACTTCTTTCTTATGCAAAACTTTTTTTTATAATGAATGGTTCTTTTTTGTTTTTAAATTTGTTTTTTTGATTTACAATTTTTTTGTTTTCTTTCTATTTGGTTATAAATTTGATTTATATTTTATTTAAATTTGATTTATATTTGATTTGTATTTGATTTAAATTTGATTTATATTTGATTTATATTTGATTTAAATATGATTTAAATTTGAGTACTTGTCGGTTACGAAAATTATTTTAATAATGAAAGATTGCAGAAAAGAAAATGTAGATGTTTTTTCGCTTTTACATTCAGTTGATAATTAATTGTTTTGTTATTAATTATTAGTACTGAGCCAACTATGTGATTATGTTGATGTTATCAACGATTATTAGCAAAGAAATATAACAGAGATTATATTGCATGTAATTGTGAAGAGTGGTTAATGAAATTATTATATATGAATACAAATATAAATAAAAAATAGAATATATATATATAAAAAAAATATATACAAGTATAAATATATTTTGTACGTCTACCCAAAGAGAGAAAAACATTTATGTAAACTTAAAAGTGAGCTTATCAAAGATTTTGAGGTCCATTTGCATATAAGTATTTTCTGTATGAAAACTACTTTTTTAGACGCTTGTAGAAAATCGTTGGCGTCATTTACTAAAAAGAAAACAAATATTTTATATAAAATACTGGATATAATTGGTGCATCTTTTTACATTCTCATCAGTAATGAGAAGGTATTCATTTTTTTTGAAATATATATATATATATTTTTTTTTCCTCGTAAAAGCGTAGCAAATTTACTCAATGTAATATCTGTGCTCGCACGCCCCACATATGTGAATTAAGTATCCTATTAGTGTGTTAATATTCATGGTATGAAATGAATGCTATTGTCTGTTACCTATGCTCTATACATCAATAATCAAAACGTTTACTTTTTTGAAAACGAACCCATCAGCATGTATCATCGATAACATAATTTTAATAAATGTTTCGAAAAGAAAAACCAAGCTTTTTTTATCAATTGCGCATTGATGATTTTTACTGTCTAAATTTCGTCAGAATTTATTTTTTAACCATTATAGTACGGTTTTGAATTACAGAAGTGTAAGTGAAATCTTTGTAAGTGAATCTTGGTTTGAATTCTAGTCAAAAGGAAAAAGAAATAATTTGAAATCAGCAAAATTCGTTAGTGTGCAATTTTAATATTTAATCTTCTCGATTATATTATTAAATTAAAATATTTCAATTTGTTACTTTTACAATAGTAATAGTAGTAGTAAAATTTATTTTTACATAATAACCCTTTTATTCAGGCGTACTACTAATTTCTTTCAATTACTTATCAATTTCCTCTTTAAATTATGTATAATAAATATTATCTATCTCTTATAAATTCAAAATTTATTGTGCATCTTAAACACCTATATATATATATATACAACTTTTTTGTGTGCATCTTATATATTTTGAGTTAATTTCATGTTTCCATACTTTTTGAACACCCGGTATATGTAAATACCTTACCCAATATGATAAAAGTACTATAATAAGTCTTATAATTATATATTTATTCACTATTCCTACTTTAAAATCATTATTTAAATTAAATTTAAACTCAAAATTTTTAATAAATATAGGGATTATAAAAATTTTTATATATACCCTACTGATAAAATTACTATTTTGTAATACTGTGCTTTAAAAACTCGACTTTTTACTCACTAGTGATTAAAAACTACTTTTTATTCACTAGGGAGTATTGAAAGTTGAGTTTTTAAGACACAATATTACAAAAAATTATGTATGTAATATGGGCGCAACTAGGGAAATCTCGACACGTGTGATTGCAGCACTCGCTTCGCTCGTTTGTTGCATAAATAACTATTCAATATCCTCAAAAAATTAATACATTTTTTATTATCAAAAATGTTACTACTCTTTTTATAAAAAATCTAATCATGAAAAATATACATATTATGAATAATATTAATATAAATAAAATAATAATTTCCTGACTCGGAGTGATCGTTAAATTTTGATATTTCTATAAATAAAAAAAATTTATAAATTCCTCTAATTATATAAATATCATTTAAATTTACAATTTCTATTTTATTTATTAAATTAATAATCCTTAATAAAATTAATGAATAATAAAAAATAAATAAATAAATTCTTCAAATTTTTATTCTAAATAATAATCTAACAATTGTTCATCTTATATAATTTATTGAAGACCCGACAAATAAAACCTTTACATTATTATTATCTATTAATAAAATTGTTCTCACTAAACTATTTAAAATAATTACACAATCAACTAAATCTATAGGTATTAAATATATTGTAAATTAAATTTCTTATACAAAAAAAAATTAAAATCTTTTGAATCCTTATAAAAATAAAACAATTTATTCAAGTTATTGGAATTCTATATTTCATTTTTAGAATCTGATCTGGAAAAATCCGATCCAGACTTAGAATAATTATTCGACTTGTTTTTAATTATATCAATAATGAAAAGGGAATATTCCTATTTTAATACATAATACTATAATTAACAGGGTGTCTGCAGTACTTGAAAAACCTGGAAATATCAGGGAATTTATTGAGTTCAGGGATAACAGTTCGTCCCCTATTTTACTTAATCCCCTTTTCTTAAAAAAATTCCTTAAAACGCCTAAACTCAAGTATTTTCCCCCCTTTGCCCTTATTTTTCAATAAGTTTTTTTATAATTCTTCAACAATAATACTTCAAAATACTTCAAATATTTAAAAATACTTCAGACTACTTCAAGAAACTTCAAAATTTACTTTAAACTATTTAAAAATCTATCAAAATATCTTAAAAATATTTAAAAATTCATCAGAACTTTTAAAAATACCTAATGATATGAAAATATACTTAAAATTAACATAAAATAATTAAAAATATTTTTAAATTCCCTATATTACATTAAAATACTTTAAAATATTTGAAAATATTTAAAATTACTTAAAACTACTTTAAAATACTTTAGACTACTTCAAAATATTTAAAAATATTGAAAATAACTTTAGAATACTT
>WNHD01007854.1:0-11077 GCA_011057455.1 Ganaspis sp. Gsp50
ATAGTAACGATTTAGGGAAAACGGTAAAAAAAGGGAAAAATTAGTATAAGAATATTAAAAGTTAGAAAAGAAATTTCAAGCTTTAGTAATTATATTAGAAACATCAATATAATTGTGTTGGTGTTTGTAATATAATTACTAAAACTTATGAAATTTCTTTTCTAACGTTCAATATTTTTATACTAATTTTTCCCTTTTTTTACCGTTTTCCCTAAATTGTTACTATTATATTAAAATGTACAATGTGTTTATTGAAATTTCTTAAATATTTTCTTTCAGTGTAGAATCTTTAAATATAGTTTAAATAAAGAATTAAGTAAGTTAAAAAAATGTTTTAGTGTAAAATAAGCGTAATATTTTAAAATGAAAAAAAATCATTCTTTGTAGATAAAAATTTATGTTTATATTTTAAGTAAATCAGTTTTGACAATCGAAAATGAACCGGGAAAAAATTCAAAAGAGACCGGGAAAAACTGGGAAATGGCCGGGAATTTTGTTGGGCGAAATTAGTAGACACCCTGATACTGTATTAATCGAAAACTATCTCATTGTCAAAATTATCCCATTTGACGTTACATAATGTTTAATTTTTAAGGAAGTCATAGAAATCAAAGAAAAAACAATGCTTCCCAAGGAGGAAGCAACATTATTAAAAAATGCTTTTGTTTACAAGGTGCGAACAATATTTTGTGAAACATTTAGAAAAAGAGTCAATTTTATGAGCTTGATTTCATTTAACTTTTTAATTTTTATAATTTAATCTTTTTCAGGAACCCGTTGAAAATTGGCCAATCGTGGATTGTTTAATCAGTTTTCACAGCAAAGGATTTCCACTTGAGAAAGCTATCAGTTACGCTAATCTTAGAAATCCTTTCATTATCAACAATCTTCCAACGCAATATGATATACAGGTAATAATTAAAATACTTAATCTTTTCTATCAAATTAAGAATATGGGGCATTATTCCTGAACTGCCTCAGTCAAAAATTAGAATGTTTTGTAACTGTGGTAAATTGTTGACATTGTATGACAGTATTAAATCCCTGCAATATTAACTCTTTTGAAAAAAATTTGTACAAAGTAGAGGGAGTTGAATTTTGACGTTTTGAGTGACACCGTCATTTTCGAGTCCGTATAATTGTGGCACAACTTAATTGTTTTTAATTTATGTATAGCTAATTTGAAAGTACTTTTTATGTACTTCATAAATAAAAGGGAGTTTAATTCCAAAATATTTTTAACCCCTCTTTTTCAAAATTAAGTCTCATTTTTCACTTTTGAGACATTTGGATACTTTTTTATTTATTATTTTATTTTTAATCGAAAGCTGAGATTTCTTCCAATGAAATATGTAAAACTGGAAATGGGATAGTAATGGGTTTTCGAGAAAATGTAAAAAATAATTCAGGTTTGTTACGCTTTCTGGAAACCTGGAAAACCTGGAAAAGTCAGGAAGAATGAAAAAGTATCTGCAAAATGATTTCTTCGATACATGTATCTGTTTTCTTGTATTTTCTCTCTTTCCATTTCTTTTTAAATTTATTGATTTAATCGCGTATCCCTTTAAGTTTTATTACCTATTCAAATTATTTTGAGTTAATTTGTCATTTTCTTCAAAATTTTACTTCTTTACCATCTTTTCTTAGTTAAACTAAGCTACATTTTATTAAAATATTAATAGATTCAAACTATATATATTTCATCCAAATTTTATACGATCTAAATTTTAATTCTTTGAAATTTCAACCAACCACAAATTAAGTCAATTTAAATTGCAATTAATCCAAATTTTTCTTAATTGAAATCACAATTAATTAAAATTTCAATCCTAATTTTTATTGCTTCAAATATAGTTTGGTGAAAATTCTAATTCATTTTCAATTTACATGTATACATATATTCGACCTAAATATTTTAAAGACTATAAAATTAAATTAATTGAAAGTTTAATTTGTTTTAGTCTATAACTTTTTTCTAATATTACCATTGATTTTTTTTTCGTTCTTTCATAATTTCTTTTATTCTTTTACATTTTAAAGAATTTCTTAATTAAGTTGTAATTTTTTAAAATTCTCTCTTTTCTTAAAAGACTGTTTAATTTAATTTTGTTCTCAAAATTTTTTTATTTTCAAAAAATCTATAATTTTTTTCTAGATCTTTTCATTTATTAATTTTTTAATTCTTATGTAGACTATTTCATTTTAGAAAATTACACGGGAGATGATATTTGAATTTTTTTTTATTAACAATTATTTCTAAGATCATTCAGTAGATTTTCCATTTTTTAGATTGTATCTGTTTCTTATATTATTAAATCTGGTAACATTTTTTTCTTCCTGATAAAAATTTTCTCGAATTCTTTTTTAAGAACTTTTTTTTTCTTTTCACTTATTTTTTGCATTTTTACGTTTTGCAATAGATTTTTACCAACTTTTTAGTTTCTGCATTAGTTGTTAAAAATTCTAAGTTTTTGACATTTTCTCATAAATTTTTTTTTAATTATTCCGACTTCTCAACGTTTAGAGATTATTACAAGATTCGATGATTCTATCATATTATTTTAATGTTTAATTGTTTTCTTTTAGTCTTTTGCAAGGCTTGAAAATAATTTTTATTTCATTTTTGCTTCCTCAAAGAGAAGTCTTGTAATCGTCATGATTTTCGATTTTCCAATAATAGTCTAAATTAATTAATTTTTATCTAAAAAGTATAAATACGAAGTTTTAAGCAAACATCCAAATGTCTTTGAAATTTCTGCACATCTGTGTCCCATCCAAAAGTCGAGTACTCCCAAGGAACTTATTTTCAAGTACTTATTTCTTCCTTGCATAAAAATCTAGACATTCACAGTGGATTTTTGCTGATTCAGATTTAAAGAATAGAGCTATTTCAGATGAAAGATAAAAGTAGAAAGAGTTAATTTCAATACAAGTACATAAACAATACAGAGAAAGAAAATATCTTTATTTTTTAGATTCAAGTTCAATGCTTTTATTGCTTCCTCATAGAGGAAGCTTCGTTTTTCAAATAATTATTTAACATTTATTTATAATTGATTTATAACTTATTTGAATATTATCACTACTTTAGATATTGTAACTAATTTAATAGTAATCTTTTTAGGACCGAAGGCGAGTTTATGCAATTTTAGAAAATGAAGGCATCGAAATACCTCGTTATGCAGTTCTGGATAGAGATTCACCAGATCCAAAACGTATGTGCACTTTATTAATTTTCTTTAACCTGTATGCTACCGACGTTTGGCAAATCCAGCAATTATGTCTAAATTAAATTTAGTTTCTAAATTATTTAAATTTTAATTTTTCCGCCAATCCACTGTTTAATATTTATTGGCGTAAAATTTTTTTTATATGCCAGAAAAAAGCACAAAGAACATAGAAAAAACTCCTTGAAGATTTTCTTTAAAACTACATATACCGTCGACCGGGGCTATTATACCCACCCAGGGGCTATTGTTCCCACGGCTACTTTTTAATCAATAAAATTTTTATACTAAAGTGTTAAAAATTCTCGCTTGGTGTTACATGTACGTGTAATCAATTTATTTGTGATGAAGTATAATCGGTGACCTAACTTTTTTATTGAGAATTTAAAAAAAAATTGTAAAAAACTAACGAACGGGATTTCCAGGGGCTATTGTTCTCATTACTTAAAAATAATTTTTTTTTAATTGTACTCTGAACTTCATAGAGAAAAAATTCCATGCTGATAAAACGATGGAGAAGTGTTTTAAACTGGTTTTATAAATAAACAAATTTTGCTGGGAACAAAAGCCCCAAGTACTGGGCTAATATACTCAAAACTTTGAAATTTTATAACTTTGAAAATAATTTGTTTTTTCTTATCTAACTTTTAGAAAATCTTCAGAAGGATGTTCACAACGTAATTCCATAGTAATTTTTATTTGTTTTTATAAAAACATTTAAGTGAAGAGTTGAATAAGAAAGTAGCATTTTTCTGAAAGCAATATTCCCATGTGGTGGTATATGAAAAATTGAGAAATTATTAAATTATGAACAAAAAATGTGAATGATTTAAAGTTTTTTACATTAATTATTAAAAGTTATTTATATATTTTGTGTTACTTGATTGTAATAATGAATTCATGATTCACAATTCATAGTGAATTAATGCAATAAATAATTAATGTCGAAAAAAATTTAAAATACTTCAATAATTTTAATGGAGGAGGATAAACTGGACGAGTTTTATACTACCTAAAAAATCTTTCGCCTAATTTTGGATTTGATTGTTGCTTTTGTGACAAAATTTTTGTCCTGGTTTAAAGAAACTATACATTTTTTACATTTTACAACTTTTCTCTAATATTATTTTTTCTACTTTTTTTTAGATCACGAATTAGTTGAGTCTGAGGATCACGTTGAAGTCAATGGAGTTACGTTTAACAAACCTTTTGTAGAAAAGCCTGTTTCCGCTGAAGATCACAACATTTATATTTATTATCCTACTTCCGCTGGCGGAGGAAGTCAGAGATTATTTAGAAAAGTGATTGTTATTAATCTTTCATATTTTATTTTCTTTCTTCTCTCTTCTTTTTTGATTTTCAATTTCTAAAATTACATTGAATTGAACTAGCAAATTATATGCTCTATAAAGCGCGCGAGAATCACGTGGGAAGTTGTTAATTTACTTGAATTTAAATCAAAAATTTATTTTTACTTGTGCATATATGAAATTCTTAATATTTTTAAAAAAAATTCCTATAAAACTAGGCTTGGAAGATTAAAACAATGGGATTTGTTTAAACACATGTAGCTCTTGTATTTAATTCAATTTTTGCAATAAACTATTTCTACCTTTATAAAATGTTATGCAAACTTTAATATTTTATATTCTTTTACTCAATTTTTTTTATTTTACTCAATTTTTCTGAAATTTTACAGAATTTAAATTTTTTAAAACATTTTATGATAATGTAAGTCGTTTCATAAAAGTTAAGGGCGAAAAACACGAATTCAATTGAAATGTTTTGATATTTATACATACCAAATTTGAGTTTCTTTTTAAATTCAATTTAAATAAATTAATTGTTTCCTCCATTATTCTTGCACGCTATGGCGAACATATAATTTGCTAGTGAATAATAATTATAAGTGAATTATAGTGGATTATTATTAATTATATTATTATTAATTATAGTGAATTATAATATTTTTTGTGCAAATTTTGAGTCATAGTTTAAGGAAATATTTACACTTTAATATTACATACATATAATAATCGAGTAATTTTTTTATTTATATAAAAGTCATATTCTTTAAAAAATGACCTTTAAAATAAGCGATACAATGTCAAAGAGCTTTTAGTACTATGGAAGGAATTTGACTTTTTTAATTATATTTTTCAAAAATGTAATAAAGAGAAAAAATTGTATTAATTGTATTTTAAACCTCTGTGAATTTTTAAAGAATTTTTTTCATAATTAAAAATTTGGCGCACTAATAATTATGGATGGTACTGTTATACATTTTTTAATATATTATACTTAAAGGACAAAATTAAAAATGAACTTAAAATCATATTTTTTAATACAACTAACTATTCAAACATTTCGAATAACAATTGAAAGTAAAAACGACCAGCTGAAAAGAATGAATGAATGTGCGATTATTATATGTAATAATAATAATAATAATAATAATAATAATAATAATAATTACTCTTCATTATTATTATTATTATTATTATTTGTTGCATTTATTGTTCGTGGGTTTTTGATTATATTGCAAAAAAAAAGAAAAATATTAAAGATAAAGATTGATTTAAATTTTGTACTAAAATTTAGGACTTCCATTTTATGTTATATTATAAATAACTGACTTCTAAATTTATTAGAGGATTAATTTATTAATTTGAACTATATTGTTGATTTTATGAATGTAATTTAATTTGATGTTAATTCTCGATTGTTTGTTGAATAATTACAGATAGGAAGTCGTAGCAGTGTATATTCGCTAGAATCTCGAGTACGCAAGACTGGCTCGTATATTTATGAAGATTTTATGCCCACTGATGGTACAGATGTTAAAGTTTATACAGTAGGGCCCGATTATGCACACGCTGAAGCCAGAAAAAGTCCAGCTCTTGATGGAAAAGTTGAAAGAGACTCGGAAGGAAAAGAGATTCGATATCCAGTCATTTTAAGCAATGTCGAAAAGCTCATCAGTCGAAAAGTCTGTCTGGCTTTCAAGCAGACTGTCTGTGGGTTTGATCTTCTCAGGTAATTTTTTTAAATACCATAGAAATATTTTTTGTAGCCTCGCAAAATTGTTTTATGAAATCCAGTGAACATTCTTCTTCTAGATTAATTTTCAATTTTTAATGCTTTCATTTCTTTTCAAATGCAATTTTTATTGTCTTTAATGTTAAGAACACTTTTACTTTTGGATGCGCTCTAAATTTCTAGTTTTAATTTAACGAAAGTAGACTTCTTTGACTCATAGAAAATTACCTGACGTGAATTTGATCAAAATTGTTACGCTTCTTTTGCTCTTTTCTTAAAAAACTTTTCCCAGAGTTTTTTCAATATTTCGTTAATTTTGTTTTAAATTGTATATTTTGTTAGTGTTTTTTTTTACTGAAATAAAAACGATATTCAGGATTTCTAGAACTCTGGAAAACACGGAAAACGTGGAATTCTCATGGAATTTCATTATTCTTCATGGTATAACGGAAATCTCAGGGGATTTTCATTTATATCATGGAAATTTATTTTTTTATTTAATTTCTTTACTTTATGATATTTAGTAAGTTTTACCAAAATTTTATACCTTTTTTACAGCAAAGAACTTCAAAATACTTTAAAATACTTCAAACTACTTCAAACTACTCCAAAATATTCAATAATATTTAAAATGTCTTTGAAATATTTCAAAATACTTCAGAATACTTCATAATGCTTCAAAATACTTAGAAATACTTCAAAATATGTAAAAATACTTAAAATGCCTTTAAAATATTTCAAATTATTTAAAACTACTTTAAAATACTTCAAACTACTTCAAACTACTCCAAAATATTCGATAATATTTAAAATGTCTTTGAAATATTTCAAAATACTTCAGAATACTTCATAATGCTTCAAAATATTTTAAAATACTTCAAAATATTTAAAAGCACTTAACAATACTCCAAAATATTTAAAAACACTTAAAAATACTCAAAATATTTAAACATACTTAAAATACTTCAAAATATTGTAATGTACTTAGAATGCCTTTAAAATATTTCAGATTATTTAAAACTACTTTAAAATACTTCAAACTACTTGAAACTACTCCAAAATATTCAACGATACTTAAAATGTCTTTAAAATATTTCAAAATACTTCAGGTTACTTCAAATTACTTCAAAATATTTTAAAATAACTTCAAAATATTTTAAAATACTTCAAAATATTTAAAAACACTTAAAAATACTCCAAAATATTTAAACGTACTTAAAATACTTCAAAATATTTAAAGATACTTTAAAATAGTATAAAGTATTTAAAAATATTAGTATTTTAAGTATTAAATAAAGTATAAGAATATTTTACAGTATTCGTTTTTTAAAATATTTTAAAAGTACATAAAATATTTCAGAGTACTTCAAAATAGTTCAAAATATTAAAAAATTCTTAAGACTACTTATAAATACTTCAGACTACAACAAAATACTTCCAAATACTTCAAAATATTTACAAATACTTAAAATTTCTTTAATATATTTAAAAAGACTTAAAACTACTTTGAAATACTTCCGATTACTTTAAAATATTTAAAATTTCTTCAAATTATTTAAAAATACTTAAAATTACTTTACAATATTTCCAAATACTTCCCAATACTTCAAAATATTTAAAAATCTTTCAAAATATTCAAATATACCTAAAATAACTTTAAAATTCTTTAAAAGATTTCCAAATATTACAAAGCAATTAAAAATATTAGCATTTTAAGTATTAAATAAAATATAAACAGATTTTAAAATTTTATGTAGATTCTTAAAATATTTTAAAAGTATTGTAATATTTTAGAATGCTTCAAGATATTTAAAAATGCTTAAAAATATTGAAAAATGCTTCAAAATATTGAACAATACTTCAAAATATTTAAAAATACTGGAAAATATGTTAAAATAATTCAAAATATTTAAAAGCATTTCATAATACATAAAATGGTTTTAAAATTAAAAATAATGATCTTGAGTAAATTAAATTCTTACAAAATATTTGAAAATGCATTTTTTAATGAAAAAATATATTAAAAAACATCATGGAAATTTGTCAATCTTTCTCATAGAAATTTTATTTATTTTATTTACAACTCTCATACGGGTTACAAGACCCTATACATAAAAAAAAAAATAAGAAACACAGCTCAAATGGATCAAATATTCATGAAGATGTGACAGTTCAGTTTATATTGTAAATTATCCGACGCAAACAATCATGGAATTTAGTGAAGAAAAATTTGTAGAAACCCTGATATTTTTGTGTACTTGATATTGTGTATTTAATGTAAATATTTTTATTGAATTCCAGGGCTAATGGAAAGTCGTTTGTGTGCGACGTAAATGGTTTTAGTTTTGTAAAAAATTCTAATAAGTACTATGACGATTGTACAAAAATCTTGGGAAACATGATTCTTCGAGAACTCGCACCTACTTTGCACATTCCGTGGAGTGTTCCATTCCAACTGGACGATCCTCCAATCGTACCAACTACTTTTGGCAAAATGTAATTTTAGTATTATTTATTTATCATTTTCTTCAATTCTTTGATTAGATAAGAAAACGATTTTTCAATTTTTATACCTTTCGGTAGGTACTTTTTGTTTTCTTACATGTCGTTGATAATTCATAAATTTACCCAAAAAGTGTTTTTTAAACTTTGTTTCAAAATTATTTTAGTATTATTATTTATAATTAAATTTATTTTAATTATTAGTTTTTGTTTTGATTAATTTCATTAATATAAATAAAAATAAATCAGTTACATCTATAAATAAAAATTTTATTGAATATAAAAAAAGTGTTATTGAACCTTTTGTTGGAATATTAATTTAAAATGATACTTAAAATCTTATTGCAAAATGTTATTTAAATTTGAAATATTGTTGAATAGTTGATAGCGTTTTTGTTCCTTGAATTAAAAATATCTCTTCTTTTTTTGTTGTCTTGTTTTTGTTTTTTTTTGTTTTTGTCTTCTTGTTTTTGTTTTCTTGTTTTTTGTTTTCTTGTTTATGTTTATTGGTTATTTGGTTATTTCTGATTGAAATTTTGGTCATTGCTTATGGAAAACCGTAAATTAATATAAAGTTTAATAAAGAATTTTGTTACAGGATGGAATTGCGTTGCGTAGTAGCTGTTATCAGACATGGAGATAGAACTCCAAAGCAAAAAATGAAAGTGGAAGTTCGACATCCAAAGTGAGTATTTTAATTGACAGGAAATAAAATTTGTATCTTATTGCTAGGCAAAAATTTTAATTAATTTATTTAATCCTGCTGAATAGATTTTTCGAAATATTTGCCAAGTACGATGGTTATAAACACGGCCACGTGAAGCTAAAACGGCCTAAACAACTTCAAGAAATTTTAGACACAGCTCGTAGTCTATTGTCAGAAATACAACATCGTGCAGCCAGTCCAGAACTCGAGGAAAAACAAGGAAAGCTCGAGCAACTAAAGAATGTATTAGAAATGTATGTATTTTGAAAAACTTTTAATCGATATTTATTTATTTATTATTTTTATTATTATTTTTATTATTATTTTTATTATTATTTTTATTACTATTTTACTTAAGTACAAGAACGTTTAAATACTCATTTTATTTGTTTACTACATTTTTTTCTATTTTCTAGGTACGGTCATTTCTCAGGTATTAATCGAAAAGTACAAATGAAGTACCAACCTCGAGGACGGCCAAGGGGTAGTTCCTCGGATGATGGTAGTGGTATAATTCAAAGTTTATTTTTAATTTGTTTTATTAAAATTATTCTATTCTTTTTCATTTAAATTAAACTGTATTTCGATGGTTGCTAATTAAAAGAGCTCATCTCACGCTGTCGATTGGAAACCACTCATGTTTTGCAAATATTTATAACTTTAAATTATACTTGTTTTTCATCATTAGGGTAAAACACCCAGTAGTCGGCCACTGAATCTAAGTTCGAACACCACTTTTGAAGCATTATAACTCATAAGATATTATAAATTTTTGTATTCTAAAATTGATAAAATGAAGTAAAAATAACTTTTTATTTTACTACTCATTTTGAAACAGTTTAACAATTTAGTTTTAATCGAAAACAAATGAATGGCCGACTACTGGTACTGGCCGAACTTACTAGCATTTATTTATGGTAAGATTTTTTTCATATTTCCCACATGAAAATCAATTAAGCGATGAGAGATCATCGCGACCAATTATCAAATTTTGGTCGCGAATAAGAAAAAGTGGAGAAATCTCGATGCTCCAAATTGTTAGAAAATTCTTTTAAAAGATATCATTGTTTCATTATTTTTGACGTTTAAAATTTTTTCTCTATGAGGAAGCTAAAAAAACTCATTTTTCATAAAATATCTATTTGAAACCGAGGCCTATAAGAATTAAGAGAAACGTGTTTTAATTTTTACTTCAAGTTCCTGTTTTTGAATTTATTTCATTGTTGGCTTCACATTTTTGAATCATTTTCGTTTTTCGACTTAAAGTCGTTTTTTTCTGTTCATAAATAAACTGTTTTAAAGAAATTACGTTTACATTAAGAATAAAATTTATATATATATATATGTATGTAAAATATCGGGGTTTCTACAACTATGGAATTTCATTATTCCTCATGGAATCATGGAAATCTCATGGAATTTTTATTTATATAATGGAAACTAATTTTTCTATTTAATGTCTTTACTTTATGATGTTTATTAAGTTTTACCAAAATTTTATACTTTTTTTAACATAAAGAAAACTTCAAAATACTTCAAAATATTTAAAAATACTTAAAGTGTTTTTAAAATATTTCAAATGAATTAAAACTAGTTTAAAATA
>WNHD01007856.1:0-22044 GCA_011057455.1 Ganaspis sp. Gsp50
GTAGTTAAAATTGCTCTAAAAATGGTAGTTTTAACTACTTTTTTTCCAACTACACCAATATGGTTCCTGCTACCGACACTTGTTTTTTCAGTGTATATAATAATTAGCTTATTTATATAAAGATAGCTACCGCGACATTAAGCTAATATACAATTGTTAGTATATCAATATACCAATCATTCCGAATCTATGTGGTAAGAAGCGAATAATCTTTTGTCCATTTTTAGGGTTTTTTCAGAAGAAGTATTCAAAAACAGATAGAATATAGATGCTTGAGAGATGGCAAATGCCTGGTAATAAGATTAAATCGAAACCGCTGTCAGTTCTGCAGGTTCAAGAAATGTTTAGCAGTGGGCATGTCTAGAGATTGTAAGTATTTAATCTACAAAGAGAATCCTCTACATTATGAAGAGAATAATTTTGAATACTGACTCCTATATGAGCTCCTGTTAAGGATGTTGTTCCCTTACAATTAGTAGATTCCTTTTCATTAATCTTTTTCATGATCCTTAGTAGATTCCTTTTCATTAATCTTTTTCATGATCCTTAGTAGATTCCTTTTCATAATCTTTTTCATGATCCTTAGTAGATTCCTTTTCATAAGTTTTTTCATGATCCTTAGTAGGTTCCTTTTCATAATCTTTTTCATGATCCTCAGTAGATTTCTTTCTATAATCCTTTTCATGATCCTTGGTATATTCCTTTTCATAATCTTTGGTAGACCCAAAAATGGGTCGTTATTTCCAAAGATTATTCTTCCCAATAAACATTTCTCTTACAAATGCTAATGAACATTTAATGTAGTGTTCTATTGTTTTCAAATACCTAATAATTTTGCCACGTGACAAATTTTTGGAATTGTTGATAGGTTCCTTTCAAGATCTTCGATAGCTTCGTTTCGAGATTTTTGATAGTTCCCTTTCAAAATCTTTGACAGTTTCCTTTCCAAACCTTTGGTAGTTTCTTTTCAAAATCTTTGACAACTTCCTTTCCAAACCTTTGGTAGTTCCTTTCAAAATCTTCGACAATTTCCTTTCCAAACCTTTGGTAGTTCCTTTCAAAATCTTCGACACTTTCCTTTCCAAACCTTTGGTAGTTTCTTTTCCAAATCTTTGACACTTTCCTTTCCGGATTTGCCTTTCAAGATTTAAATACTTTCGGTTTGAGATCCTTGATAGACGCCTTTTGGGGTTGGGTTCCTGTCTTTCCATTGGTTAATTTCGATTAATTAGCAATCCTTTGATTAATTAGCAATCCTTTTCCCAGCAGTGCGGTATGGTCGTGTCCCGAAGCGATCGAGAGATCGTGGGACTGATGATATAGGTGCAGGACCAACAACGACAGCAACAGCAACAACAACAATTACTACTACAACCACGACGACCTCACGTGTACATCAACTTGCATCCAACATTAATTACAACTCGAGCAACAATAATAACAATGATGATGATGAGGATGATAATGATAACGACAACAACAATAGCAATAATAATACTAGCAGCAGTAGTAGTAGCAGCAGCAGCAGTAGCAGTAGTACTAGCAATAACAATAATAATATTCAGTGTCAAAATACTATCCTACGTGAACCTCCTCCCGCTATCGTTGAAGCTGATCAATCGGATGTCGATGAGAAGCAATTGGCTATTTACGACGTTATTCTCCAAGTATCTCAAGCTCATCACACTCACTGTGGATTCACAGAGGAATCTACTAGAGATCTGGTTCGAAAGCCTATCATAATACCAGTGAGACATATCAAATTCATTTAATGTCGTTTTTTAAATATTTTTTGTAGACAAACTCTAGACCTTGTTTCGAAAATTTTACTTTTTAGATTGTTCATTGAAATTCTTACACCCAAGTTGTAACAATCTAATACAATGCATTAAAAAAATACATAAATAAAAAATACCTAAAAATATATAATAATGCTTCCTCTATAAGGAAGCAAAATTAAATAAATACCCTTTTAAATAGGATATTAAGAGGAAATACCTCACGGACCAAGTCTAATCGCTCAATTCGAAAGGAAAAACCCTCTCAAAATGGATTAAATACGCACCGAAAATTTTTTTAACATTTTCCTTGGAGGAGATGCTACTTGAGGAAAATTAAGGTCATGTACAAAGGTCAACAATTTTTCCATGGTAGCTCTGTTGAAAAATTTGCGTCCCTAGCCTCAAGGGGCCATCCATAAATTACGAAATTCATTTTTTAGAAAATTTGGCCCCCCCCCCCACTCTCCCTATGTAACAAGCCGTAACAAAATTCTTTTTACCCCCCCCCCTTAACTGTATTACGTAATATTATAAAAAAATTTCATTAAGTATATATCAGGGTAGTCCACAAAATTTTAAAATAAGAAAAATTGTACTTTGACCCCCTAATTTTTTTTAAATTAAAAAAAATTTATTTTTTTAAATTAAAAAAAATTTATTTTAAATTAAAAAAAATTACTCTTACTTTTTATTTTGAAATCGATAAATATTTCAAGGTTGTTCACAATCTTCACAACTTTCGGAGAAACATAATTTAAGAGAAAAATGTATCAACCGAATTTTCTAGATTCGAGTCCATTAAAAGTGTTTCTATAAATTTGTGTTCTCAAAATTAAATCAATTTTCCATGATTTCCATGAGAAAAAAAGAAATTTGTAAGAAATTTTGTAAGAATTTTGTAGGCATTTAAATTATTTTTAAAATAATTAAAATTTTGTAATGCTCTTAGGCTAATTGTTGCAAAAATAATTTTCTATAGAATTGAAATTGCTTATTCTAAAGTAATTTTGAGTATTATTAATATTTTGTATTATTTTTAAGTGCTTTTAAATATTTTGTAGTATATTAAATTATTTTGTAGTATTTCTAAATATTTTGAAGTAATGGGAAGTATTTGCACAATTTTTTATTTTTATTTGAAATACGTTTTTTTGAAAGATTTTAAAATGTTTAGAAGTATTTTAAAATATTTTGAAGCAATTTAAAGTATTTTAAAGTAATATCAAGGATTTTGAGGTATTTTAAAGTAATTTTAAGTGTTTATAAATATTGTGAAGTATTTTAAAGTATTAAAATAAGTAACTATTTATTTTTTAAATTCCTTTAAAATATTTTAAAATCTTTTTATATCTTATTTAATACTGAAAATACTAACATTTTTAAAAAATTTAAACTGTTCTGAAGTAACTTTAAATATTTAGAAGTCTTTTAAAGTAATATACAAGATTTTGAACTGTTTTAAAGTAATTTTAAGTATATTTAAATATTTTTAAATATTTTGAAGTATTTTTTAATGTTTTTAAATATTTTGAAGTATTTTTTAATGTTTTTAAATATTTTAAAGTATTGGGAAGTATTTTTAAATAGTTTGAAGTATTTTGAAGAAGGTCTGAAGTATTTTTAAGTATTCTGAAGTATTTTAAAGTAGTCTTAAGTATTTTGGAAAATTTAAATAAAATTTGAAACAAATATAAGAATTTTGAAATATTTTGAAATATCTTTAATACGACATTTTAATTGTTCTTAAATGTATTGAAGTATTTTAAAAAATGTTGAAACATTGGAAAGTATTTAGAAATATTTTAAAGTATTTTTAAGTATTTTGACATATTCTAAAGACTTTTAAAGTATTTTAAAATATTTTGAATTATTGGGAAGTATTTGGAAATGTTTTAAAGTAATTTTAAGTATTATTAAATATTTTGAAGTATTTTATACTGTTTTTAAATATTTAGAAGTATTCTTAAATATTTCGAAGTATTTTGAAGTATTGTGAAGTATATTTTTAAATTTTAAAAAAATTTTAATTATCTTTAAATATTTTTAAGTCTCTTTGAGTATTTTAAATTAATTTAAAGAATATTTAAATATTTTGTAGTATTTTGAAGTGCTTTTAAATATTTTAAAGAAATTTTAAGTATTTTAAAATATTTTTAAGAATTTTGACGTTCTTTTCTTTTAGAAAAAGGTATATTACTAATTTTTGTAAAACTTAATAAACATCATAAATTTTTAAATATTTTAAAGTTTTGGGAAAATTTTAAAAATATTTTAAAATAATTTTACATGTTTTAATATTTTAAATAACTTTTTAGTATCTTTCAATAGTTTGAAGTCTTTTACATACTTTGAAGTATTTTAAGGTAGTTTGAAATCTTTTAAATACTTTGAAGTATTTTAAGGTAGTTTGGAGTCTTTTAAATACTTTGAAGTATTTTAAAGTAGTTTGAAGTATTTTGAAATAATTTATAGAAATGTAAAGTGTTTTGATATATTTTGAAGTATTTTTAAGTTTCCTTCTTTAAAATAAGTTGTTTCTATTAATTTTGATAAAACTTAATAAGCATCATAATGTAAAGAAATTAAATAAAAAAAAATAAATTTCCACGGTATAAATGAGAATTTTAGTTTTTCCACGTTTTCTAAAGTTGTAGAAACCCTGCATTAATTACGGGGGTTCATTCAAATTTTATGTATCATAAATCGTTCCAGGTTGTCCAAAATATTACGTAACAATGTCTATTTAACCCCCCTGTGGTAACAAATCATAACGTTTTGTCGAAACCCCCCCTTCTCCCCCAAAATCTTTTACGTAAATTATGGATGGCCCCTAAGGTCATGTGTCAAGGTCAAAAATTTGTCCATGGTAATACATAGCCTTTAGTAGCAACTCCTCTAAGGAATTAAAGACTTGAGTAACGATTCGTCTACAAAATTTCTTCGCGTATCCTTGGATTGAGATGATTCTACTAGGTTGAAGATGATTTCAGTCGGTTCAAGCAAATATACTAGATACACAATTGCGCATGCCTTTCGAAACATTTTTCATTGGTGGAAGCTCTTTGGACAGAAATTATACTCTTGTCCAAAAAGCTTCCGCCAATGAAAAATGTTTCAAAACGCATGCGCAGTTGTGTATACGGACCGTTTCCAGCATCTCTCTGTTAATTATTCGTTTCATTACATCTGGCAACACTGCTCTCTTTACGATTGTTTCATTGTATCTGACAACACTGCTCTCTTTACGATTGTTTCATTGCATCTGACAACACTGCCCTCTTTACGATTATTTCATTGTCATTTCCTCTTGATATCATATTAAAAAGGATTCTATTTCCTAACTGGAATGTAAGACGTTATCACAAAAATAGTAAATTTTTGACATTACAAATGCACTTTTTGTTGAAGTAGGTTTATTTAGTGGCAACAATTTTTGTAAAATAGTGAAAATAATTCGGCATTTGTTTATTGTAGCCCCCAAGTCCTGAGGATCCTGAAGTTGCATCATCTACAGTAGAAACAGTAGAGTCTAAGAAAATTTGGCTATGGCAACAATTTGCTACTAGAGTAACGCCATCAGTTCAAAAAGTTGTCGAGTTCGCGAAAAGAGTACCTGGTTTTTCTGATCTCCCTCAAGACGATCAGCTAATTTTAATAAAAGTTGGTTTCTTTGAAATATGGCTTAGTCACATTTCAAAAATGACCAACAGCAACTCCATGACTTTTGAAGATGGTACTTATATTACTAAACACCAGTTGGAATTGATATACGAGGTAAGTTTTCATTCCGCCAATTTGTACACCATAATTTAAAAGCTACAATTTAATCAGTGGCGGATCTACGTGGGGACCAGTCCCCCCCCCCCTCCCCGAGAATCTTGAATTTGTGTGAGAGTGAGAGAGATAACAATATATTGCTATCTCTCTCACTCTCATATATCGCCTCCCCCGAAAACTTTGTATCCGCCCCTGAATTTAATTATTGTATAATATAATAGAAATATAATAGAAATATAATAACAATATAATAGAAATAGAAAATATAATAGAAATATAATAGAAATAGAAAATATAATAGCAATAAACAATATAGTAGAAATAAAAAATATAACATGTATGTGACCTGGTCAATTAAAAGGAACCTATTGTTCAAAATCGTATTTATGACTTGAATTTCATTACTCGGGGGTTTTTGGGGCCGCTGATTACGAATCTGGTATCATATTTTCAAAATCCAAAATGGCTGATGCAACATGGCGGACAAAAAAAATTTAAAAGACATGAGATTTACTTATAATTTTTTTAAATTCATCGGATTTACTTGAAATTTGTTACTAAGACGTTTTCAAGGCCGCTAATTACGAATCAAGCATCAGATTTTTAAAATCCAAAATGGCGGATACAATATGGCGGATAAAAATTTAGAAATCAATTGGATTTGCTTGGAACTCATCACTCGAGGGTTTTTGCGGTCGCTGATAACGAATTTGACATCAGATTTTCAAAATTCAAAATGGCGGATCCAATATGGCGGTCAAAACTATACAGAAATTGAATTTTGTTTCAGAGATTTTTTCTTAATTTTCGTTCAAATGCACATTTCATTGGTTCATTTTGCTTAAAATAATATTGGGCATCTTTGGACTGAAAAGTTTACAATAAAAAGTGTGTTTTTCCGTTTCAAAAAGCAAAATATTACACAAGAATATGTAACTTTAATAATTAATGTTCTTTATTGTTTTTTTCTTTAACAGCCAGACTTCGTGACATCAGTATTGCAATTTACTACTTCGTTAAATGCACATCAGCTTACGGATGACGAACTGGGTCTATTTTCTGGTGCTATTCTTCTTAGTGAGAGACCTGGGTTAAATGATTTTAAAGCAGTGCAACGATTGCAAGATCGTTTATTGGAAGCTTTAAATATGCAGGTGACAAGAAATGATTCAATTTCTAAAGAGCCCGTTGTAAATGGAATTTGTACAAGTAATGCTAGTGTATCGCAAATAATACCTGAGCTCAGAGCTCTTGGAATACGTCACGCAAGTCTTCTCGATTGGCTTAGAAAAAATTGGACGAAACTCAAATTGCCGCCACTATTTGCTGAAATTTTTGACATTCCTAAATGTGAAGAGGACTTACAATAAAAAGGTAATTATTGTTATAATCCTTTATCAACAGTTGAAGGTTTATGCCTTCAACAGATACCACAGATTGCCGTACATGTTCTCCTTTTCTAACATTTAAAAAATTTTCACCTTTTTTAATAATTTGTTTTTTCATTTCATCGTTTTTGGTCTTTATTGAGTTTTGTAACCTCTCTTGAAGGTGCATGAGGTCTTATGATCTCTTTTGGCGTTTCATGACGTCGTGTGACGTCTCTTGACGTCTTGTGACTTGTTTTGAAGTCTCATGATGTCTTGACGCCGTGTGACGTCTTGTGACCTTTTTTGAAGTCTCATCATGTCTTGACGTCGTATGACGTCTTGTGACCTTTTTTGAAGTCTCATCATGTCTTGACGTCGTATGACGTCTTGTGACCTTTTTTGAAGTCTCATCATGTCATGACCTTTTTTGTGCGGCAAATATTGCAGGAAACAGTTCATTAAATTGTTCAAAGTACAATTTTTGTAATTTTAAACGTTATTGTTACAATATGATGAATCATGTAAATGGAACAGTTTAAAATTTATCAGTTGTAATATTTTGAGTAATTTCTTGCATTAATTTAAAAAAATTCATTGCATGCTTTCAGATTTCAACAAGAATAATTGCTCAGTACAGAAAATTAATGTTATGCGATGATAATCATTAGAAGATGTAGTAAGTTGAAGGATAATATCTTAAATAACATTAAATTTAGTTCAACTGATGGGAAACGACAACTCGGCGAAAAATTATATCGCGTAAGTATTTTTAAGTGTTTAAAAGATACAATAACACTACAAAACAAAAACAACACTGGGTTAACAAAAAAAAATTTAGTGTTTCACAATAAATAATAATTACCGCATTTATAATCAGATTAAAAAAATAAAACCCTGCAGTTGAAGAGGGCGTTAAAAATTTTACTTTTTGGGTTAGTCGAGAAACTTTTTCTACGGGTGAAAAATAATTTGAGGTTTAAATGAGGTATATATATATCATAGGTTTAAATAAACCAAGACAAAGTATTGTAGCGTAAATAACTATCAAAATTTTGTAACGTCCCATTTTTTGTGATTTTGTATTCATCATCGATAATTTAATGTCTTTTGTTTTTTCTGAATGTTGTATAGTTATTTGTACCAGTTATTTAGACCTAAAAGTTGCTGCTATTTTTCTGAATTAATTGGACTTTTCTAGGTAATAAAAAAAATTCAAATTTCGGGCAAGCAAGCCCTAGTTGAGCTCATAAGGAAGAAAGTGAATTTATTAAAGATGCTTTCATCTATATCTATCCTGATTTTAATGAATAGTGAAAATTTTCGTCATCTACGCTTCAAAGGATTCAATGGAAGGATTTGCTGCCAATATTGGTGCGACCCCTATAGCTAAAAGTGTAATTTTATACTCTATCGATCAACTCTTAAAATCTTTCAGAAAATATATAAATTCTATTACATCGAAAACAGGAAAATATAATGTAGATTTCATATTAACCTAATCATTCTTCCCGAAATAAAATTTGTAAAGAAATATGTCTTAGGCAAGTGATTTATATTTAAAAGGAGATTTCAGAATATTGCCAAAATTTAGTCAACCATGAAATATATGTGTCGCGCTTCAAAGGGACCTTAGAAGCAAATTTATGTTTGATGATAGTTTTAAAACTAACATCAAACATAACCTACAATTTTTTGCTTCTAAGGTTCCTGCGGAGCGCGTCATGTATAAAAATAGCTACTATAGCAAAGTATATATATAGCTACTATAGCAAAGTATATATATAGCTACTATATAGCAAAGTATATATATATCGCTACTATAGCAAAATATATACTATATATATTTATTGATTGCAGAATATACATAAATTGATACAGAATTCATAAATTTTAATTTACGTGCAATTAATTCTATTTTCAATAAGTAAAGAAAAACATCTATATATGTAATGTTGGAAAAAAAAATAGTAATTGTTAAGAAATGGAAAATTACAAAAATAGTCCATTTTACATTTAAAGAATAAGATGCTTGAATGGTAATGTATAAATAAAGAAAAAGATTAGTCTACAAATAAAGAAATTAAATGTTTACAAAAAATGTGTACGTTTGAATGAAAAGGGACATTCGTAACGTTCAAGAACAAAAATACTGAATTTACGTTATATTGGACGTCACGAATTCTGTAGAATTTTTCGATAGATTCTTTCTGCATTATAGAAAAGTGTATAGAAAGAAAATTTTATTCATAAAAAATGGGCAAAAATAATAAAAACATAGTCACTTTTCATGTGGATGTAAACATATCAAAATAGTGACGAAAGCTTTTTATTTATTTATTGACTATTGTATGCATTTATTCAAAACATTTTTAAATTCAAATTAAGCAAAAAAAAACAAAAACAAAAAAAAGTAAAAAAAAAGAAATCAAATCTCGTCAATTTAGGAGTAAAAAAGCCTAAGAATCATTTTTCTCGCAAGAAAGCCACTCGTCAATATTCTCATGTTTTATAGTCTATTGTTATATATTTTTCAAAAGCTTCTGCAGCGTGTAGTGAAGCTAAAATCGTATTAGCTAGGAAGACTGTATACAAATTAATAATATAAATTAATGGTATCTACGCAACTAGTAAGGTATGCAATAAAAAAAAAATTGTAAAAGATTAACAGCCAGTGGCTATTTTACTCGTCCATGTCGCTTTACTCGTTTTTCCTATCAGAAAAAAAATAATTTAAAAATTTAAAAGCAATTTAAAAAAGTAGAAAGGTTTTTAAAAAAGTAAAAACGTTTTTAAAAAAGTAAAGGCATTTTAAAAAATGTGAAAACATTAAAGAAAGTAAAATCAATTTAAAACAAGTAAAACTATTTTAAAGGGTTAAGAAATATTTTAAAAATTGAAAAAACATGTAAAACTTGAAGAAAACATTTAAAAATTTAAAAAAGATGTAAAAATTGAAGAAAACGTTTAAAAATTAAAAAAACATGTAAAAATGGAAGAAAACATTTAAAAATTAAAAAAAAAACCTGTAAAAATTGAAGAGAACGTTAAAAAATTTAAAAAAACATTTTAAATTATAATGAAACATTTTTAAATGAAAAACATTGTAAAAATTAAAAAAAGTATTTTAAAGATTGAAAAGATTTTGTAAATTAAAAATATTAAGAAAAAGTAAAAACATTTTAAAAATTAAAAAACATTTAAATACAAGAAATGGAAAATTTAGAAGCCAACATTATATAAATAGATTTACTCACTAGTTCGTAAGAATGGTAAAAATGTACGCGAATTGCATACACATGACGATTGTAACTTTAATTCTTTTCAAAAATTACAATTATTTTAAAAGGGGGGTGACAGTAATATAACCTCAAACTAAAAAAATGTTTTTTGACACAAACGAAAAAATAATTAAAATTACTTACAAACAATTTTGGAAGATGTAGTAACAACACTTTTTTGGTTAAAAAAATACTAGGTTGAATCGTGGTTGAGTCATAATCTTTTGCAAATTATGATTTCTTTAACAGTATGCATTTTTTCTTTCAGACAAAATTCACAATGTTTATACAATTTTTATAAACAAAGGATTATTCTACTCACTGAGAGAATCTGAATTCTACAATCTTAATTTTTGCAATATGAGTAAAAATATTTTGTTAAAAAAATAAGAATAAAATATTTTTTACAATATATTCCATTATTCTGTTTAACAAATTATGTTTAAGACTGACAAAATTACGATTGTAGGGAATATGTTTCAATGATAGTGAAAGAAGCCTTTGTTTATAAAAATGGAATAAAAATAGTGACTTTTATCTGAGCCGAAAGAAAGTCGAAATAAAACATTTTTTACTAAAGATTTTGACTACTTAATGTTTTCTCTAAACGCTATGTTAAAAGCAGTATTTTTAAATATATCATTAGATCTTAGAAAGTTATTTAAAATTAATGTTGATTACATTTTTATTTTTATGTATATTATTTGTGTTAAACATATTTACTTGTGTTAAAAATCTTGCTTTTCTTTTGAGGTTATCTTTCTGTCATCGCCCTCCTTTATATATAAAATTCGTAAAATTCCATAATAAAAATTCTAACAATGTCTTGAATAGGTGGTTTGAGGTTAGGTTCTCAACGTCAACGCGTCGATTGAACATTGGAAAACAATAGACCGACGCATCATTTCCATGCGTCGTATTTCATAAACCACTTATTCTGGACTCTCTTTGATAAATATATAAACAGAAAACTCACGCTATGTAGTACTTTATACATCAGTTTTGTAACAATGATTTTTCCACGATTTTTGCCATTTTGCACGTAAGCTTGCAGCCATCTTGTAGCTTACAGAGCAAGGTTGTGAAGCTTACAATTATACTTACAATATTATAAGGTTCCTACAATGTTAAGGTGAGTCCACCTACAGTAGTGTTTTATCAGCACTGTCCATTATAGTAACGAAGTCAGGACCAGAAGTGACCTTTATAGTAACGGTGTCATTTGTAGGTTATGTTTAACAATAATATACAATTGAAAAATATTTATGAATTGTTTTGTTAAGTTGAAGTTAAAAACTGACAATATATTTCGCAGCGCCACTGTAAGATACAAAAACTAGAATATTCGAAATGTCTTCTTTTCTTTCTTTTGGTTTTGAATGACCTATTGCAAATATTCGAAATGCAATAATTGAAATCACTCAAAATTCGATGTGATATTTACGTTACTATAATGGAAGAAAATCCGTTACAATGGAAATGTTACTACAATGGATGTGAATACAATGGAACACGACTGTATGGACCTTTTCATTATAGTTTTGTGTCTTCTTTTAATTCATGCATTATTGCATGGGTTAGAAACGAACAAAACATTAAAATGAAGAGTATTCAGTGTAAGCTTGCTGCAATCTTGCAATGTTAAGGTGCATTCACACCTTCTGTTGAACTTGTCTAAAAGGATGGTAACTTTCTATTGTTTTCTTTATTCCATGCTCTATTTATACATTGTAAAGATAGTCATAAAACAATGCTTCCCTATGAGGAAGCAATAAAGAAAACTGTAGAAAGTGACAAGTTTTTGTAAAAAAAAGTTTTTAGTTTCTAAAAGTAACTAGGAATTAAGGCATACTTGGATCATACTGTCCAAACCTCACAATCTACATTGGACTAAGTGAGACAGACTGTACATCCGTCTCTCGTTCTCAAATGTAGATTTTGCGGTTTGGACAAGTTTAAGGATGGCGTCCCATGACTGCGTTGTGCGTCGCCTTTTTAATGAGAAAAAAGTCAAATAGTACTTCTGTCTCTTTCTCTCTGATTACAACGCAACAAAAAATGCAGTCATGGGACGTCACCCCAACAGAAGGTGTAAACGCAACTTAAATTTTAAAGCTTCTTTGCGTAGTAAGTTTGCCAACCTTGCGTAATAGCTTCCCACCCTTGCACTGTCAACTTCCCAATCTTGTGCAATAACCTTGCTGCCAGCTTGCCGCAAGTTTTCGTTCTGATTTAATAAAAATTATAGTTTTTCTTCAGATTATTCAACGAAATATCGTTGACATATCAAAAATGTACAAAAACTATTGTGAAAAAAAAGTAGGTATTCGTAAAACATGAATGTAAATCATGAAATCTACTTGAATAATATCTTTTCCTGTGCTTCGAACTCGAATTGTTCAAATGGCCATATACTTTGTCAATTTATATAGTAGAAACATTCAAAAATATGTATAAGGGATAGAGTACAACGTATTTGAAAATTTGATCAACGATAAAATATTCTTTGTTTTCATCTATATTTGAATGATTAAACTCTTTACTATTGATATGTATGTCGAATAGAATTATAAAAATACCTGTAATAATGACCTCCAATTCAAAGCAAATATTATTTATATATTATTGATGCTTTAAAAGATTAATAATAATGAAAAAGGAAGCGGCACTGTATTCCTTTTTGCAGTTTAAGAAAGTTTACGTGATGAGTTGATACTTATTTAACAGTAGATTCTTTATTTACATAAATCTTTACACCTTTAATAAAGAACCTATAAGCGCTCACATCAAGTTGTGAATAAACATATCATATCAAACTAATATATTAAAATAAAGAGAAGATATTACAATTTAATATAAGTATCATTTTTTTATATAAGAAATAAAATCTACTATGATAGACAGTTATACAAGGATCTGTTTATAATTTAAAAGAAATATATTGTGATTATTATAATATATCCAAGTGGATTTCAAAGTGAAAAATAAAACATAAGATATAAGATTTCAAGTAGGAAGATCAATTGTCATATAGTGTCTTGGTTCAGACATAATGTCAAAATAATTTCTTACTCATTATACCTTACTGTTATCATTCTGAAAACAATAATAATATACAAATAAGAAACTTTCCGTCAAAAATGATTAATATCAAATTTATTTAAACACCTTCAATGTTTCGCGCATATTTATCTTTCTCGCAAGTATGTTCATAATAACTTCTGCAGATAAACGATTCAACTTTTAAAAGAAGAAAAATGGTATGGTCGATATAAATGACATTAATTCTTAATCTTTGAATAGTTTTATTTCGAACCTTTGCAATTAAAATTTAATTCCATTTAATTTTGTTAATTCGATTCAATTTGATTCAATTTGATGCAAATTTGATTCAATTTGATGCAAATTTGATTCGATTTGACACAAATTGGAACTATTTGCACACCTCTAAAACATACAAGAAATAATTTTCGCTTTTCTTTCGTCTTGTCTTTCGTACTAGAAAATTTCTTTTCTGCGAGTTTCTATCTATGCAGTTTCACTCCATGCCTTAAGTTGCATTTACACGTTCTGCTTGAACTTGTCCAAACTGAAAAATTTACGTTGGACTGAAAAAGACAGTCTGTCTCGCTTTCTCTAATGTGGATTTTGGACAAGTTTTACAAAAGGTGTGAATTCGCCTTTAACATTTAGGCATAGAATAAGACTACATAGAAAGAAACTCACAGAGTAGAAATTTTCTAGTGATAAAATGTTCCTCATAGAGGAAGCTTCGTTTATTTTTTTTTTTCATTTTTATTACAATGTACACAAAAATATATTTCACGACTCAAAGTGGTCGGAAACAGTACATTTATTAATTTTTGCATATCACAATCAGAATCGGAATAGCGTGACGTAGTTTATGGACAGTCCCTAAGAACAGTGATCTTACTGTAATTAAAAAATTTCATTTAAAGAAACATTTAAAAATTGTCCACCTAATTTAATTATATTAAACAGATTGTTGAGTTTTCGATTTAACAGAATGGTAATGTTTAGCAAATGTTTCTCCCACAAGAAGAGGAAAAATCAGAGAAGCTTCGGCATAAATCTGAAATAAATAAGATGTTAGTAGTCATTTCTATATTTTTGCTAATGGTGTGATTTAATATATAACGAGTTGACTCTCGTTTGTTATTTTGTATGCAGTCCTTGCCATTAATGCCTTTCTATTTCCCACGAAAAAATTGCTACTCTGCGAGTTTCTTTCTATGTAGTTTTACTCCATGCCTTAACATTTCTTATAGGCATAGAATAAAACTTGAGTAGAAATTTTCTCGTGGAGAATAGGAAGGAATTTCTACTCTACGAGTTTCTCTCTATGAAATTTCACTCCATGCCTTAACATTTCTTATGGGCATAGAATAAAACTACATAGAAAGAAACTCGCTGAGTAAACATTTTCTAGTGGAAAATGGGAAGGCATTAACGGTCGGGACTGTACAGTCGACTTCATATGTGCCTTCCAAAAAGTTACTGAAGAAATTCCCACTGTGCGTATCACTTTCTATGTTTTTTTATTCTATGCTTTAAAATTTCCTATAGACATGGAATGAAATAATATAGAAAGTGACACGCAAAGTTAGAATTTTTTTAGTAACTTTTCGGAAGGCATATCTGACGTCGACTACTATTTCTGCTTTTTTTAGTAAAATTAAAAAGTTTAGAATAAAATAATAAACAAAGAAAGAATTTAAGAAAAAGAATTTTTAAAATAATATAAGAACATTAAAAAAGAGAGTTAAAGAAAAACTATTAAACAAGGAAGATAAATGATCAAATGAGGTGAAAAAACGATCAAATGATGAAGAAAAACGATCAAACTAGGAAGAAAGACGATTTTAAAAAATCGCTCACCTTTACAGGAGACGCTTCTTTACGGATTTTACCCCATGAAACTGCTTCGTCGGGTCGAGCTCCACTATCGCTGCCATCAAATTCAGAAGACGTATTGATAAATACAGAATAATCTGCGCCATTCCTCTAAAAAATATTTTAAAAATTTTAAATTCTAAGAAACTTTAAACAATGCTTCCTTATGAGGAAGCAAAACTAAAAAAAAGTAACTTTTTTATAAATAAAACTATAAAATACTATAAAATATGGATAGCAATTATAAATCGAAATTTAAATTATAGTGTACGCTTACATATATAATTACGTTTATATATGTGACACGATCTGAAGAAAGGGACCTTACAAGCATTTAAAATTAGGTTATGTTTGCTGATAGTAAATTTTAATTTAATTTGATTAAATTTTCTTAATTTAATAACTTTAACTTAATTAATGCTTTCTTTTTAATTATTTGCAACGCAAAGAAGGTTTTCTTGAATAGCCTTTTTATATACTGTCGAGAAAGACTGTTTTTCTCTGCAAATAATTAAAAGGGAAGCATTAATTAAGTTAAAACTGTCAGCAAACATAACCTAATTTCAAATGCTTGTAAGGTCCCTTTTTCAGATCGTGTCACGTTTTAAAAAACAAACTTTTTTTTACGTAAAAACAAACCGCGTTTCTTCAATATCTTATATTTTAGTTCACTGAATATAAGAACGAAATATTTTCTATTCTGAGAGTAATTTAGCAGATTTTCACTTTCGATAAACTGGTCGATTTGTACGGTTTTCATTAAACGTCCTTATTATAAGAAGCAATTGATATTAAATTAGAAAAAAGTATTTAATTACCATTAGATTTGCATTACAAATGTGATGCTTAATAAGACCGCCTCCTATGATAATCATTCCAGTATTGACTGCTTTCACTGACATTGTATTCAATCGTCTTAAATCTGAAAGTGACAAAACAGTTGTAATTTTAATAAACTATGAGCTTTGCATTGCCTGTAAAAAAAAAGTGTCATGTAAAACGTTAAAAAATAGGTCCTTTCGCATACTGTGCAGAAAAATTCACTTTCTCGCGAACCTGACAACTTTAGAGTACATATAAAAAATTTAAAACTAACCTCTTTTGTAACGAACTTCAAATTTAAATACTTCACAAATTAAGTAAAATACTCTCGTGAAAATGTAATATAATGTTTACACAATAAAAAAACGATAGATTCAGACAATAATAATCAATTTATTTAAAACACCACGTCAAAGTTTCGAAGTCAGTGAGACCTCCTCTTCAGGACGTACAATATCATCGAAATTTTTAATATTAAAACCATTTTAAGTATTTCTAAATAATTTGAAGAATTTTGAAATATTTTGAAGTATTTTGAAATATTTTGAAGTATTTTGAAATTCTCTGAAGTATTTTGAAATACTCTGAAGTATTTTGAAATATTCTGAAGTATTTTAAATACTTTTAAAACATTTTAGAAAACTAATATTTTCAAATCTTTTTATACTTTATTAAATAACTGAAAAATATGTCTGGTTAATTTAACCAGAAAGGAATGTTAAATATGCCCTTACTATTTTTTCTGGTTAAATTAACTACAATTCTGGTTAACTTAACTAAATTTCTAGTAGACTTAACTAATATTCTGGTTGACTTAACTAATATTCTAGTTAATTTAACCAGAAAAAATAGTAAGGACATGTTTAACATTCCATTCTGGTTAAGTTAACCAGAAATTTTTTTCAGTGTACTTAAATACTGATATTTTTAAATACTTTGAAATATTTTGAAGTGTCTTTAAATATTTTGAAGTAATATAAAGGACTTTGAAGTATTTTGAAGTATTTTAAAGTAACTTTAAGGACATTTAAGTATTTTGAACTATTGGGAAGTATTTGAAAATATTTTAAAGTATTTTAAAGTAATTTAAGTATTTTTAAATATTTTGAAGAAGGTCTGAAGTAACTTAAAGTAGTTTTAAGTATTTTTGAATATTTTAAAGTAATTTTAAGTATTTTAAAGTAGTCTGAAGTATTTTAAAGTATTTTTAATATTTTGGAATATTTTAAAGACATTTTAAGTATTTTGAAATATTTTGAAATATTTTGAAGTAGTCTGAAGTATTTTAAAATATTTTGAAGTACTGGGAAGTATTTTAAAGACTTTTAAGTACTTTTAGATATTTCCAAGTATTTTAAAATATTCTGAAGTATTGGAAAGTATTTGGAAATATTTTGAAGATACTTCAAGTGATTTTTAAATTTTTTGAAGTACTCTGAAGTATTTTAAATGGTTTTAAAACATTTTAAGAAACTATAATATTTTTAAATCTTTTGATACTATATTCAATATTCAAAATACTAATATTTTTAAAAACTTTGAATTACTTTGAAGTCTTTGAAAGTAATAAAAATGATTTTGAAGTATTTTAAAATAACTGTTAGTATATTTAAATATTTTGAAATATTACGAAGTATTTGAAAATATTTTAAAGTATTTTAAAGTAATTTAAATTATTTTAAAGTCATTTAAATTATTTTAAAGTCATTTAAATTATTTTAAAGTCATTTAAATTATTTTAAAGTAATTTAAAGTATTCTTAAACATTCTGAAGAGGGTCTGAAGTATTTTAAAGTAGTTTTAAGTATTTTGGAATATTTTGACGGCATCTTAAGTAATTTTAATTATTTTGAAATATTTTGAAGTAGTCTGAAGTATTTTAAATTAGTTTTAAATATTTTGTAATATCTTAACGACCTTTTAAGTGTTTTTAAATGTATTGGAGTATTTTAAAAAATTTTGAAAGATTGGGAAATATTTGGAAATATTCTAAAGTAATCTTAAAATTTTTTAAATATTTTAAAGTACATTTAAATATTTTGAAGTATTTGGAAATATTTTTAAGTAATTTTAACTATTTTAAAATATATTAAATTATTTTGAAGTACTCTGAAGTATTTTAAATTAGTTTTAAATATTTTGTAATATCTTAACGACCTTTTAAGTGTTTTTAAATGTATTGGAGTATTTAAAAAATTTTGAAAGATTCGGTAATATTTGGAAATATTCTAAAGTAATCTTAAAATTTTTTTAATATTTTAAAGTACATTTAAATATTTTGAAGTATTGTGAAGTATTTGAAAATATTTTTAAGTAATTTTAACTATTTTAAAATATTTTGAGGTATTTTGAAGTACTCTGAAGTATTTTAAATTATAGTTTCAACTATTTTTAATTATTTTACAATATTTTAAAATATTCAAAGTATTTTTAAGTAGTCTCAAGTACTATTGTTAAAAAAAATTATAAAAAAAAGCTGATTGAAAATTAGGAGAAGAAGGGGAAAATTCTTGATTTTAAGTATTTTAGGGAATTTTCTTTAAAAAAAAAAGGGAGAAAATTAGGGGGAAAAAGGAGATTAGGTAATAAAAGGGACGAACTGTGATCACTGTTAATATTTTGAAAATTCTGGATTAAATATTAATAGTAAATACTAAATTTTCTAATTGTAAGCTATAAATACTAAATAAATTTCTAAACTATAATTAGTAAATAAATTTCTAAACTATAAGTACTAAATAAATTTCTAAACTACAAATAGTAAATAAATTTCTAAACTACAAATAGTAAATAAATTTCTAAACTACAATATACTAAGGAAATTTCTAAACTACAATATACTAAAGAAATTTCTAAACTATAAATACTAAATAAATTTCTAAACAACAATAAAAATAGTAATATAAGTACGTAATAAAAAATACCGCTCAAAATGTCGACCACAAGTCCAGGATTTCGAAAAGAGTGAAAATACATCATGTCACCAAGACTTCCGTCAGTCAAAGCAGGGCTGAATATAGGAATATTGTTTTTGGCTGCCCAGTAACAAATAGATTCCTCGTTGTTAATGTCATTACCCAACTTTGTTATGATTTTAGAAGGCGTCCAAAGAGTACCCTAAAAAACAATTACATATTTTAATACGTAACGCAAGCACAAAAAATTGTTCTCAATTTTAAAAAATTTTACACATCAATATTCAAAATTTTCTTTTCAACGCTAAATGTTCTTAATAAAAAGCATTTCTCATAATAAACCTCTCGGGTTGTTATTGTTGTTGTTATTGTTGCTAATTACAAATTAACTACCAATTATCAAAATTAAAAATATTAAAAACAATATTAAACATTTTTGCAACCTTTTCATTTTGCTCTTTTAACATTTCGTCAAACTTTGGCATAATCCAATCTTCAAAGAGGCAATAATTACTGTTGGGAACCAACAAATTCCCGATGCGATTAATTCCCTTTTCTCTGAGTTGTTTTCCTTCGAGCGCGAAATCTCCTATGAATGTTGGCGCTAAACATTTTATTAAGTCTTCCTCGACTCCTCCGGCTGTTGCTACAATACAATCAATCTATAAGCACAAATTTATTCGAAAAAATAATGATTGTATGTTTTACAAAAGCGCCGCTTACGAAATGTACATAAAATGGCTCCCGATTAATTACTGCTTCCTCATATAGGAAGCATTGATTTTATTCATTATTGTATTCATTATTTTTATTTTATTCTATTTTATTTTAAATATTTCAATATTTAAATACATTTACGGGCATAAAAAAGCCCTTTAACTAAAAAAATGTTGATTAATTTATTATTTTTCTAAATATCTTAATACCAATCAGTGAATTGTATTTTTTAGAGATAAAATAAATAAAATAAATAAATAAATATGTAAAATAAATAAAATAAATAAATAAAATAAATCTATTTGTATATATGAGATTGAAATTCCCTTCCAAGTTTATATACTATTTGTATATAAATTTTTTTAAAGATATATACAGAGAGCCATTATTTGAACATTTTTTTAGGGGTCTTCTATAACGAAATAAAACCTTTTACTACGTACCAGTTTGTGTTGAACTAAAAATCTTATTGAGTCTCGAACTCCACACGAAGCCATATTTGACGTGTAGCCCAAAAATATAGTGCAAGAACTTTTTCTTTTTATAAATTCATCCTCTTCATATGAATCTGCTTGTTCAGGGTCCAGAGGTATACTTCGTGCTGCTAACATTTTATGAATTTCATCCACAGCTAAACCAAAATTTGTCGCTTGAAAGCCCGATTGTTTGTAACTTTGAAAAAGAGCGTGATAGTCAATGCCGCAATTCCAATCATATCCTAAAATCCAACGGAAAATAAAAATTATTAATGTAAAAAATAACTGTGTATTTATAAAATAGAAATACTTACAGATAACGTATTACAAAGAAATACAAATGCAAAACAAATACAAGTACAAACAAATAATTATTTACAAATAAAACTATTAAGAAACAAAATTATTTACAAACAAAATTATTTAGAAACAAAATTATTTAGAAACAAAATTATTTACAAACAAAATTATTTAGAAACAAAATTATTTAGAAACAAAATTATTTAGAAAAAAAATTATTTATAAACAAAATTATTTACAAATAACATTATTTACAAACAAAATTATTTACAAATAACATTATTTACAAATAAAATTATTTACAAGTAAAATTATTTACAAATAGAATTTTTAACCAATAACATTATTTACAAATAAAATTATTAATCAATAGAATTATTTACAAATAAAATTACCAACGAATAAAATGATTGACAAATAAACTTATTAACCAATAAAATTATTTACAAATATAATTATTTACTAATAAAATTATTTACTAACAAAAGTTTGTTTAGTGGGAAATAAACGATAAAAATTTCAAGCAGAAAGTTCGCATTGGTTTTATTGTGTTTATAAATATTAAACACGTTTGGAATTTTAAAGACCACGTGTGTTTAAAATTTAAACACTTTATTACTTATTATTATTACAATTCATTATGCAAATACTCGTAAATATTTTCGTAATGAAAAATACGTTCAAAGTAATAAAAAATGTAATTTTATTTCAATTTTACGCTCAATGTAATTTACTTAAAAAATTTTTTTCAACAGAATATCTTTATAACAGAGTGTCTCTGTTTATAAAATGTTAATTATAATATCAACTGTCAATTATATTATTATATATTGTACCTTTTACAACAGGTGTACCATCGGGAATAGATTCACTTTCCAATAAAACGGCATTCTTCAAGTCTTCTGGTACTTTGTCAAATACGTTTTTCGTTTTTTCTTCTTCGGGTTCTATTTGATTGTCCATTATTCTTTAAAAAAAGCAAACTGTACATTTTTTATTTATTTAATTTAAACAACAAAAACAACTAAGTTTGACATATATATTCCGTTTATTATGTATACAAAATGGATTAAAAAAGAAAGTTCACAATTTATGCTAATTTTGGCAGTTTATTTCTATGTGAAATGTTGTTAAATTGATATAATATCTTATTGTAATGTATTTCACAAGGGTATTTCATTAAAATCTCTTATTTCATTTTTTTCATTTTAAAGACTTCCATTCTATTTACTAACAACACATTGCAAATAACCTATTTGTTTTGGAATCAAGCAATGTTAGTATGAATCCTATGAATCGAATTAATTGTTTTCAGATATGCATAAATAAAGCATTTTACCTGTGAGTAGGATTAAATATTTGAATTTGAAGAATTTGGGTCACAAAAGCCCTTGTTTTTTAAAATATTTATAATATTGTAGATCACAATGGATTACAAGCAGCACGTGTGTATTTATCGCAGGGTCTGGAAACTATAAATAGAGTCAAAGCACTACTACTAAAGGTTTTTTAAATTACGACAAATACGTATTGTACGCAGAGTGAAGATGCATCCACACCTCGTGTTAAACTTGTCCAAACCGCAAAAATCTACCTTAAGGTACATTTACACCTCTTGCTGTCGGTCGTCGACCAACAAAATTTTCATTTGATTAAAAGAGACAGTACACAGTCTGTCTTTCTTACTCCAGTGT